>VZTT01038061.1:22169-63120 GCA_013400855.1 Buphagus erythrorhynchus | reverse complement strand
TATTTTAGTTTTCCTAGTAAAGAACTGTTATTCCTATTCCCATATCTTTGCCTTGAGAGCTCCTTAATTTCAAAATTGTAGTAATTTGGAGGGATGGGGTTTGCATTTTCCATTTCAAGAGAGGCTCCTGCCTTCCTTAGCGGACACCTGTCTTTCAAACCAAGACAGTTGCACCTGTCAGTGTGTCATTGAGAACATTTAAATGTGTATATTAGAGGTATGAGAGGTAATAAGAAAATTAACTTCTCCACAATACCATTGCAAGTATTAAAATGTTGCTCCCAAGTAGAAATGAAATAAATCTTTTAGGAAAGTTATTGTGAGGCACCTGTGAATGTTGTATTTCTGGGTTCATTTAAAAGAAATTAACAATTGACCCTTTTGAAGTTAGTTTTGAGATACTTTAGAGGGATAAAAACATTTGCTCGGACTCAAAGTTAACTACAGATTAGTGCAACAATTATATTTCATTGAATAACTTCATCCCCACAACGGATAGGTCATGTACAGCATATGTGGCACAGTTTTAATGTAAAGAATGAACATCAACCTCACAGAAACATGAATATTATTTAAAATAAGATTTGTGAATAAACAGACATGAATATATTTGCATATGAAGTTAGAGGTCTGTTCCTGCATCTTCAGATAAACAATAAGATGAAAAGCAAACAAGAAATCCCTGAAATGCTGTAAAACAATATTGAAGCAAAGTAAGGAAGTTTTAAATACAATTTTGAATTGGTTGATTTCTCAAAAACTGAGTTGGTGATGGCATGACACTTCTTAAAGCTATCAGAGTGCATATCTGTGCCTTCTGCTAGAATGAATGGCGGCACTCAGCTAAAGCATCCTCCAGTGTTGTGGCCAGGCTGGTGCTGGATTGCACCCCTGAGGGGGCAGCCTGTGTTACCAACTGGGCACTGCGTGGCTTCAGTGCCTCCTCACCACATCCCAGGTATGTTGTGCAACAGGAGTAAGCTCTCTGATAGAATATAGTAAGCACTCTGGAATAAAATCTACATGAACAAACTGGAAATAGCATTTGCTTAAATATGGGACTTCTAATTAGCAAAGCACCTTCTAATGCCTGAAACATGCTAATGAAACTAATTTATTGCTATGTTAATTGATTGATATAGTGTAGAGACATTACACAATATTTATCTTCTAGTTGAACTGTGTTGCCAAGCACTGATGATTGTTGATGTAAAAATATCTTAGATATCTTAAGTTTGATTATCATGTTCAGATAATGCAGGAAGTTTCAGTGCAAAAATGTGATATTCTTCTGTGGAATTCTTGTTGATGGTAGAATTAAAATACTTGAATTTGAGTGGATTGTTTTTAACAAACATAGAGTTGTCTCACTGTTATTCTTGGGTTCTGCATTCCTCACTTTGTAACTGACAGTTTTGGTTTTAGTCTTTTATAACCTATGATGCTTGACATCAGACTTTAAAAAAGCATCATGCTTGTTTTGATCTAAATGAAATGTGAAGAAGTAGGGCAAAAATTGTTTGGTCAAACTATATGAAAATCAAACTTTTCTCTCTTTTTTTTTTTTCTGCCAGAATTGCCTGTTACATTGTGTTTTGTGGTTTTGCACATATTGACGTTGAAGATGAGTATTACATGGCATTCTTCGAATGTCTTAAATTTTTTCTTTCCCTGCTCTGGGTAATTGAGAGGGTTTATGAATGTTAGAGAGAAAAGAGGAAAGAAAAAAATACATCAGCAGGAAAAGAAACAGTGATAAAGTGGGCAAGAAAATGCAGGAAGAAAGAGACATGGGATGCTTGATGTTAAAAGCAAGAGGGGTGGAATATAGTAAGGAATTGTGGATAAACACTGGTGCTTTAGGCTTACTAGAAGCATTTGGCTTTACACAGCTGGTTTTATCCAAACATATGAAGATGATATGATTGTAGGTTTTCATTTTACAATGGATCTATCTGGGCTTTGGCAGTGATTCATGAAATAATTAAAGCTTTGTACAGGACATGAAAAACTGACACACATTCCCATTGATTATTCAAGTCTGTCAGGGAGCACTTATTGCAACTCTGCTGCTCCTTTGCACAGGGTAAAGAGCTGTCCTGCATCCCCTGATTTCATTCAGACCGAAGGTTTGCAAAATCATTTCTTACCAGTGGTTTGTCTTTCTAAATGGTTGGAATAGGTTCTAAAATCTCTGACCTGAGCTAGGGAAGGGTGCTTTTCACAGCAATACCATTAGTAGCAGTCACTGTCTTCAGACAGTTGCTGTAGGTGGAAATATATTCCAAATACCCATCAGCACTTATTTGCTAATTTCAACTTGGTTCTGCTTTACAGAAGTTAGCAGTCAAGTAACTGCTCATTGGAGTTTAAATGACATTTTTTAATCAGGAAGAATATTTTGCATAGTCCCTAATGATTTACATGAGGCATATAAAATAACCAACAAGATATGCCTTTTGTATAAAAACATTGTAATCCTTCGCATGTCAGATAAAAATTTTAAAAAGTCAAAATTTGGAGTCAGAATATATGTTTTGATATATTTAAAACTATTTTTGTAGTTGTAGATTTTCTTCTCAATTGTTAAAGTAAAAAGGACTAGGAAATCTGTTCAGTTTTCTTAGTCCTTTATTTCTCTCAGCTGCATTTGTATAGGTTGTTTCCTTTCCAGCAGTTGGTCTTATTAAATTTGCCAGCAGTGCCCAATGAAAATAAATTTTATTCAGGTGAAGGAATCTGTTTATGTCTTTTGACTACAGTTTTCTTCCTTTTGCCCCAAATTTCTCTCTGTCACTTGCATTTTCTCAGTCTTGCAGTTTTAAGACACCACTGAGTCTGAAGTGTTTGAGTATTCAGAAGTACATTAAAAGGACTTTGTCCTGTAGGGATGGGTAATAGTGGAAGTATTACAGAAACACATCCCTCTAAGCTCACCATAATGAAACACCTCAGTGTTGCAGTGTTCCAGGACTGAGACACCTCAAAGAAAATGTGTTTGTCATTTTTGTCTTGGTGTGATGCTCAGTAAAGCTGGGGTGCCATTCAGCAGCTCCATAATGCTGAAGGGTTTTATGTATTGTATTTATTGCCCCACTATTGAGCCTTACCATTAAAAAAAGAAAAAAAAAAAAGAATCAACTTCACTTTGAAATAGCGTGACTTACTCCAATTACCATCTCAATAAAGACAGTGAGACTTGCTTTGCTGAGTTAATTGCTATGAATTGTTCAACAGGCCTCACAAATAGGTGTTTATGAGCATATTTCCATCAATTAGATTTTTATCATGCTTCTTTATATTCAGAGTGACCTTTACAGTGCTTATGAGAAGAATAATTTAGTGCATACTGTACAAGGATGGAATACTCCAGTCACCATTGGAAACATTTGACGGCTTGAGATCTTTACAGTCACCTTGGAATAAACCCTTGCTTAATGCTGCCTGAGAGAATAAGAATTATGTTTAAAATTACTGAAACAAATGACAGAGAGGCTGTGCTATGATATTTATTTTGCTTGTGTAGAAATGTACAGGAAATGCTCTCCATTGCATTGGTTGAAAAAATGGGTCAAAAATAGAAAGCAAGTAGATTGACAGCAACAGATATAAAGCACCTTGTGTGTTGCTTACTGGTGTATATTGGTTTCCTTTATAATCACACAATTTATCAAGCTCTGGAACAAATAGAGATTATGTTGAAAACAGCCATGGTCAATGTAAGAGCAAACTTCAGTTTTGTACAAAAGGAGCTTTTAACTGTGCTGTGCATTTTGTGATGTTCGATTCCCATCTGTCTTTTGCAAGGAACTGGCTGGATCAGAATGCTTTTGAATGTTTGAGGTTGTTTTTTTTTTTTTTATTTGGCCCCATGAATTCTATCATCACTTTCTATCCTTTTTTTCTCTGAGTTAACAGCAGGTTTTGTAATGAAAGAGCATTCCGAGGGACAAGTTGTGTTTCTCAGCAGCACATTCTCCTTCCTTGCTCCTTTGCTGCTTGCCAACAAACTCAGCAAGTCCTTAGCAAAAGACAGGGTTTCTAAACTCTGGGGTTTGTGTCTCTAACACACTGAACTTCCAGCAGTGCAAGAAGAGGTTAAGATTTTTCTGAGAAAAGAGCACAGAGCCAGTTAAAGTTTTGTGTCATTACAGCAGTGGTCCTGTTTCCTTGGTTACAAGTCACATGCACTCCCTTGTTAAAAAGTGAATTCTTTATGTATTCAGGCATTTCTGTACTGAGCAGGTGTTTCTGAAATTGGTAGCAAAAAATGGGCTCTAGAGCCAGGAAAGAAAGTTTCAGTTTGGAGGTTGGGCACACCATTCCTGTCAGCATGTTTACTGCACACTCATGTCTGGCAGGGAGTTGCCAAGGTGGATTTGGTTAGCTAAATCAGAAACTGTTTCTAATTTAAAACACACAGAAAAATCCTGCTTCTATTTTGTCCATACCTAACTCATAAGCAATAGATCCAATATTTTTAAAGCTCCTTATGGCATTTTTGGAGCTGGAACTAATTTTTGCATCTGGACTATGAAAAGTGGAATGCTAGAAATGCTAATGTAGTGAAGTGTGCAGAACTTCAAAGTCCTGTCCTCATTCTTGATAGCATGAAAGCACTTTACTGTGGGATAACGTATGGAACAATCAGTTTACTTTTATTTTTTGCTTTCAGCTATGTTGACAGCCATCTTGAGACTTTTCTTTGTAGTGTGGTGTGGTTGTCCTAAGTGAGTAAAAAAATGATGTTCTTGTCAGACAAGCTGTGTGACAGCTGTACCTGACATTCAAATATAGAATTGCTGCACCTTTCTTGTAAGCAGTGTGGTTTCTACCAATATTCTCGCTTCATTCCCTTCTAATTATCAGCACTGGTTAATATATTGAATTAATGTCATATAGGAATAGAATTTAACCCAAGAAGATGTCATTATTATAACATGTTAAAGTGCACAGCTCAGTGTCAAGATGTGAGTTCAAATTAATTTAACAGCAATGCATAAAACCAGAAAAGTCCAGAATTCAACAGTGTGCAATTGTTCACCAGAGTCATTCTTTTAACTGGAGTGGCTTGATCAGTAGGAGCTTTCGATTGAGTTTTTCAGCCTGGAGGAGTGTACTGAAAATACTGTAATTTTTCACAAAATATATTTGGGAAGGTAGAGCAACAAAATAAAAATTTGTCAAATACTCAGTAGGATTTGCTTACTGAGCTTGGGCAGTGTCACACTGTGATTGAGGTCTGGGTGGCTGAAAACCAGAGTGAGTCAACAGGGACTTGAGGCCTATATTGTAATAAAGGAAATGTGAAATGAGGGCAGACTGAAACATGAACAGGTGAATTGCTTTGAAAGAGATAACTTGATGTTGTTAATGCAGGAGGGAATTGATTTCCATGGGGAGCTGTGGGAATGATGGTTTCTGGACACCAGAGGTTTGACTCACCAAAGTAGAATCAACTTAGCACAGAAGGTTGTTGAGAGGAGAATTGGGCACGAACAGAAGCAAACAATAGCTGGGTTTTAGTGGGTAACAGTGTTGTGGCTGTCAGTGTGAATTATTATAGAAAGAAAACTGGAGAAGATAGGGAATACAAGAATAAATGAGTTGAATAAGAGTAGGGGAGTGCTGTAAAATGTAATAGCAAGAGACTGAATGAGACAGTTTGGATTGATTGAAGAGAATGTACGTTAAAATGAAGTGAAAAAGGGAAAATAGTGGAAAAGAATATAAAAAAAGAGAGCACTTACACAGGATTTATTTTCCTTTACTGCATATTATGCACACATTGAAGAAGCCATTTCATTAGAAGAGTGTTGGTATTTTCTTTCATTTTTTGAAATGGCAATGGTAGCTGCACTTGCAACCAAAGTTGTTTACAGAATTTTTATTTAAAGATTACATGGAAGGTATTTTATCTTCTGAAAGCAAGCCTTGAAAAAAATATACATTGGTGATTCTGGTATTTTAGAATAGTCTTACTGTGTATAAAGATTCAGTTCCATCTAGGATCTTGAGGTGAGAAGGTCTGGTGCAATGAGCATTCTGCATTCAGTGTTACTTCATGTACAGAGCAATGTAAATGCCTGGCAAGAAGAGATCCCTCTGCTTTGGTTGCCTGACCAGCTTGGTGGGCATTCAGTGGACCTGTTCTCTGTGTGCTGGGACAAAACTGCCTCTCATTCTTGAATCTTCAGCTCTGTAAGCTTCCATTCTCTCCATTTCATACCCTGAATATATTTCTGTGAAGTCCCTTCAGCATAATTCAGAATGATTTTTTTTTTTAAGTACTGGAAACTTGGAAAATGCACAAGCAATCATCTTTTAACTTCAACTTCATTGTCTGCATACTTTAAAATCAATTTTTGCTCATGTAAGCATTTAGTAGATTCTGAGGTAATTTATATGTTGATCCTCTCCATTCAGCAGTATATGCACTCTACTCATCCTGAAACCCTAGAATCTCTATTTCCTCAGTAGGAAACAATTTCTTTGTGCTGTTCTAAAACTCTTCTGTCACTCCGAGTGGATATATGAAATTATGAAAAGTGCATGTGTCTGGCGTATGCAAATACTCACAAAATTAAATCCAGGTGGCCATTTTAATAATACTTAACATACAGATACTTGTGATATCCTCTGTGCCAGTTTACTGTGCTCATTCTCCAGGCCTAAGGGATGAACTCTGTGGAAGGATACAGGGAGGAGATCCATGTGCCTTGGAGAGCCAGCCCCGAAGGGACAGGGACCCCCCTGGGCACCTTGGGCTCATTGTGGTTTTGCTTTTTAGCTGTAGCTGTTTCTCAGTGTGTACCAGACCAGCTCAGCCAGGCCTGCCCAGAGCCCCAGTGTGTCTGTGTGAGATTCAGCCTCCCTGAAGGCTGGGGTGGGTGCTCTGTTCTGCAGCTCTGTGCTGGCTGAACGGGCTCTTGGTGGTGTGCTTGTCTCCAGAAGCAGTGCCACGGTGTTGTACCTAAATCTTGGATAAAATAAATGCATGTTTTCGTTCTCATGCAAAATAATGAATCAAGAGTTGCAAAGCATAACCATGAAAACAGTCAAATACAAACCAATGTCTGTAAATTTGCTCTCCATTACCTCCTAGTCTGCACCTGGTTACTGACAACTGCAAAACATTGACATCGAAATTTTCACGTTTGAAAGAGTTTGACATCTCTACAAGATTGATAAAAACTTTCCTAGTAAGCACATAGAACATATTTCTGCTTGAAGAGCTAAGGAACATAATGGGGCATTTTGTTTCTTCTTCCCTTCAAATAATAGTAATTATCAAAGATTCAGATTCTTTTTTGTTCATTAACAAGTATATATGATTTGCACAGGAAGCTACATCTAGTTATTTCTTTTTACTGTCTTTGCAATTGTCTAGTTATTTCTTTTTACTATGTAAACCAGTTTCTGGCATGATTGTCTGAGTATAATTATTTTTTTAAATTGTTTCAATGATACACCTAATTTAATGAAAAAAGAGTTTTATTTTCTATGTGTTACTCTACTTTTTCTGTTAAATGGGACTAGACATGTCAGGACAGCTTATTTCCTAGTTATCCTCTCTGTCTGTAACAATTTGCTCCATTATTCTGCTGGAATTGACTTTTTCAGAGGAGGAAAGCACACAGGAGTTTGCAACTCAGTCAGTCAATAGCTGAGAATGTGCTAAAATGCTGGGAGTGCAAGCAAGTGCAGATGCCTCTGTGCTCTTGCTGTCTGAGTGTCCACCTTCCAGCATGTGGGAGCTCTCATACCTTGAACTACCAAAGCTGTGTCTTTTTGTCCTTTTTCAATCAAAGCTCCCAAAATTATTACAATGTTTTAAAATGGGCACAGAATTTTCAATATAAAAATCCCACAAAGAGATAGAGTTATGTTGTATCCTAATGCATGTTTTTATGTAGCATCCAGGTCATCAAAGAGCACTAGACTGGCCAAAAAAAAAAAAATATCCAAGTGAATATTTAATTTGGTGTGAAGATAATATTCTTCTCAGTATATTTTTTAAGCTTCTGAGCAGGTGAGAGTACACTAAATTGCCTCTATAGTGACTGCATAATGGGACATGTGGATGGTAGGAGCCATTTACTGCATGGTTGTTTAGGACTGGCTCAGGTGCCTTAATGTGTCACGTGCACACACCACAGACACCTCTGATGGAGCTGTATAATGTTATTTTCACAAAATTTTCCCTTCTTGAGCCAATTTCCTGGCCTTACCCAAATCTACATGAGTTCCCTGTAATGAATTTGTGATTTTTAAAGCTTACTTTTTGGCCTACTAAATCCTACAAAACAGTTTGCAATGTTTATTCTACAGCTGCACTTAAACTAGCTGATCTATAATTGCTTGTTAAGTTTCTCTTTCTGGAGCTTATTTTAAGAAAATTGCCAGCTTTAGATATTCACAGTCAAATCTCAGCATATGAAGATTGCATAACAAAACCAGTGCAGGAGATGAATTTTGGAGAACTTACAGGTAAGGGAAGGGAACCATCTGCAGGTCCCTGACAGAAAACAAGTTTCCAGCAGGAAGTGTTTCGAACACTGTTGATGTGAACATGTTGTTTTGTAAGAAGCCATCTGGTCAGTCAGAGCAATGTGTGTGTGAGTGCAGATGGATCTGGGAGCTCAGGGATCCAGAACCCCCAGTCCCTTTTCTCACAGGACTCCCCCTGTGAGGATGTGCTGATCCACTGCATCCAGCAAGTCTGGATCCCACAGCTGAGCTCTTTGTGGGAATGGCACAGTGCTGGAAGGGCAGAAATTCCCCAAGCTCCATTCTGCATCCAGCTGAAAGCAGGGTGCAGGTAGGTGGGATGGCAGGAGGGTTTGGAAGCAGATGGGATGGTGAGCTTCCCTTATTGATAAGTTCTCATGGCCCCCAACTCTTCTAGTTATGTTTTTTGAAATTAGAATTTGAAATATACAACTGAAGAGGGAATTATTTCTTTAAATATATGTTCACAGAATGAATAGAAACTGATTAATGGAACTGAAATAAACCAAACAAAATAATACCATATTTATAATATATATTGTATTTATAATATATTTAGAAGTTGCATAGCATGCAACTGTGGCACTTAAAGATGTTTTTGAAGCCATACTATTCTCACAAAGAGTGAGGTTATTTCTACTTCTGATTTTCTCTGATGTGTTGAAAGGAATTTAGGGGCTTCTCACTCACTTAACCAGTCTACATGGCAAAATATATTACTTAAACTACACTAGTGTGGCCTGGGGGATGTGACCTGCACAAAACCCAGTCTGGAGACTCGTGAGTTTAATTCTCTACTTAGTAAAATCTTACATAGAGTCACGGAACAGATAGACACAGTTTATAACAGATGACTCCTGGTACAAACCAGTTGCTGAAATTCAGAGTGTATGTTCAAGTGAAAGACTTCAATTTGACATTTGCAGCTTGAATTCTATTAGCAGGGTAAGCTTAATAGGGATACTTGCCAACAACACAGACCATCAAAAAATCACTTTTCTTCTACCAGTTTCTAAAATGTGGCAGAATAGAAGAACTCCCAGACCAGCCTGTGTGCATTGATTGTACAAAGGCAGCACCTCTAGTGAGAACAGGATTTAGGGGATTTCTTGTTTGGGAAGCAGGGTCTGAGTTCCATGACCCACCAGGTCATCTCCTATCTCCTGGTCAGGGCATAGGGCACTGTTCTCTCTTCAGTTCCCAAGCACCCATTGTCATGTCACCAAACTGCCTTTCTGGTGCTCTCTGAAATGGAAAATGGCATTTCCAAGGTATCTGGTGCAGAAAAACAATGAATGGCACCTGTAAATCCCTGCCTGCTTTCATTCCTGCCTGGTGACCATCCCAGTGGGCAGTGCTGGTGTTTGCACCCTGCACATCAGGCTTTGGTGCACAAGGAGCTGTTCTGCATTCAGCCAAGGGCCTTTTCCATATTGGTGGTGCTCTGTGACATCTGCACACACTTTTGGTGCAGTATTGCATTGGCAAACAGTTTTGGCCTGGTGGATTTCTGTAATGTATTGTCAGAGATATTGCAAGCTGAGCTCTCAGACATGAGTTTATCATGTTTGTTCCAGATCCCCTGAAATGTCCATATCTCAGAGCAATTGCCCTTGAGAAATCTGTTATGCAGAGGAAAAAAGGAGAATAATTATTGAAAATACACTGTTCTTTAAATCAGAATGAGTGTGTGCAAATGTATTCCCATAGGTAAATTTTACATAATTGCTTGAATAGCAGAATTAGTAGAATGATTTTTTAAAAAATAATCTGCTAATGAAACAACATGATTTTTTTTTCTCTTCATCTAGCTGTTGGATTTGGAGTATTGCAAGAAAAACTATTCAGTAATGCTTATTTCACTGGGAATAAAACCAAAGATTAAGTTTAATTACTTTTCCACGGTGGAAGAGATTTTGAGGAATGAAAGAGACTATGCTGAGGATGGAAAATAAACTTTATTCCTTTCTCTTAGCATATGAAGCAGTAAGGAATATTCATGGAACTGTGGTTTAGAACAATCTGTCTATACATCTTATATTGCAGTGCTTCCAGTGCTTATTCAAACTCCTTTCTGTGCAGCACTGACAGTAATGGATAAATGGATGCATCCATTCAAATACATAAAGTAAATAATCTTCATAAGGGAGGTATCTTTGTACTTGTGCATGTACTTGGCTTTAATCTAGACCATAACAAGCTTGTTTATGCCCAACTGCAGAGTTTTTTAAAAGGAGGTGGGTTATTTCTTTTTCTCACTTGAACTTGCATTGAACAACATTTCAGCAGCCATCAGTTTTTCCTGTGAAAACAGCAGGAATTAGCTACAGGCCATCACTGAAATTCAAAACATCCTACAGAAGCTTTGTTCCTTGGTTTTGCTTATCTGCCAGCTGTAAACATAATCCATTCAATTCTGTTTTATTACAGATCCTATTTTTGTGGTGTATTTTTAATATGTTTGGTACTTGTGTGGTGGCAGCAGAATCCATAAACAGTTAGCTGAAGTATCCTAGAATATCTTCATGTAATTATAGGTACTTGTCTATTAATAACAAAAAAATCATAGTATGCAGTCTTCCTTCCCTGCCAAAGCCTTTTACATCATTAACTAGTGAGTAAAGAAAGTGATTTTTTGGCTGTGGTTGTTTTTTTTTTTTACTTCAGACTGCTTAAGAGGTCTCCAGATACATCTTCTGTAGATAGAAATGAGGCCAAATGTCACTTCAGAAATGCCAAGTGACCTGAACTCTTGAGGTCTGTGCAGAAATAACAGTGGCAGCTTCCTCAGCCAGTGCTGGTCCGTGTGCAGCAGCAGGGATGGCACCGATTTCCATCTTCTCTGTCCTTCCACTCCTGTTCCTGCACAGCCCAGGGACAGCACCCAGCAAGAACTTTGCATATTTACAGCATCAGTCTGACATCAGGCTCTGCTGCTCTGGGAGGATGGAGCCAGAACAGCTGCACATTTCCTAATGCAGATCTGCTTTATAGCTAAACAGGCTTCTTCAGTTTACTCTGCTCAAATAACCTGATTTTAACAGACATTCCAGGAAGGATTTGTACTGGGATAGCTGGGGTCACCATCTCCAGGAGCAGGTCAAAGTAATTTTTCTTCAAATCTTTACATATTAATTACACAGTTCTCCACAGTTTGATTACCAACACCAGTAAGAAGGTTTATTTTTAGATTAAGATTTTAGAAATGTAACACAATTACACTTAAAAGTTTAGTAAAACTCATGATATGTGGTTAAAAAGAGACCTGCTAATCTTTGGGTCTGAAAGTTAGAAATATGGGCCTTGCAAACAGCAGAATCCATTTCTTACTATTCCATGTCTATCTGACTTCTGAAATCTTGTTTCTCAAATTTTATTCTTATCTTTAAGAACTCATAAATTAATTCTTTATGAGAGATTTAATTTATTAGTTTAATACAGTAAATCTGGTAAATCATATATATACACTGAACAGCTCTAAATGTCTAAATTTCTGTTAGAAATCTTTCAGTAGAAGACTTCTATATAGTAAAAGAGATAAATCCTAAAGCATCAGCTATTGAGAATAGCCAGGTATGACCATAGGGAAAGAAATGGCATTGGCTTGCATTGTCATGCAGACTGAATATTTTATCATATTTTTACTGTTAGTGCTAGAGCTGAGTCAAAATGCATCTAAATCCTGAAGGCTCCAAGAAAATCCAGTGCCCAGCATTGCTGAGCACAGGTCAGGAATAAGATGAAAAGGCTTCCTGTGCCTGTGGAGCTGTCACTGCAGTCAGGTTCTGTGTGTCACCTGTGCAGGGCACAGCCTCTCCTCACTGCTGCCCAGGCCAGCAGTGCAGGGGGAACTGCAGGCACACACTTCCCTCCTGTCTGCTGGGGCTGTTCTCCTGCTGGCAAGGCACAGCTACCCCAGCAGAGAGAAAATCCTGCACGATTTCACAGCCTGGTACTGTGCATTGCACCTGTAATACTGACCAGTGGCACAGGAGCTTTCCTGAGCTTCTAAACCAGGGAAAGGGAGTTACTGTTTAGTTCAAAATTTACTTGGAGCCATAAGATGTCCTCTATCAAAGGTGACTGTTTTTCTTAACAGCAAAATCTTCATGTGGCCAAAAGCCATAAAATTCAAGGAACAAGAAGGGGATTTCATAGGTAAATGAGGAAAGTGCCTGTCTTGTCGTGCTGTGATGCTGTGATAGCTTCCTTCTGGGACAAAACTCTGGCCTCCAGAAGCAGATTCTTTGGGCAGCAGCAGCCATTTCCAGGCTTCTCCAGGAGCTGGAACGGAGAAGGTTCAGCAGCTCCCAGCTGCCAGGAATGTCATTCCAGCCCTGGAGCTACACTGCAGTGGCTGCCAGCAGTGGGACAGTCACAGCTACTCACTGGTGTCCTAAATTGATTGTTCTCTAATATTGTGGCAAAGGAGCAAGCTTATTGCAAATCTGATTTATTTTTATTTTGAACTCATTGGCAAAGTTCTGAGTTACAGAGGGACCAAGATGATATACTTTTCAAAGGCTCTGAATCTGATGATGCCTGGAGAGCTGACCCCAAATTTCAGGAGCTCCTGGACATCAATGCACCATGCATTGAACTCCCACTGGAGTCAGTAGCAAATTTTGCTGCCTGTTAACCTAATTTGGAGTCATAATGAAAAAAGGGATGAGCTGCATTTATCACAGACATTTTCATTTTGCAGAGAAAATAATTAAAATATGATTAAACAGAAAATGTGATTTTGTTGCTGATTACTGTGGTTGTTTTTTTGCTGACCAGCCAGATTCTTGTTTAGTTTCTGTCTAATCCATCAAGATTCTTGTATCCCAAGCTGGCTCCCATAGTCATTTTCTAGGCAGTGTCATTCTTCCATGAGCTTGCTTTTCTGTCTTGGATTAAATGTAAACATTAGTCCCTATCTTCATTACCAAGAACAAAGTCAGCATTTCCCTTGTTATTCTGTTGATGGTACTCATTTATTTACATATTTCCCCATCTTGATTACTTTTGTTTATTTAGTGAGTACAGATCTAATTCCACTATGCCAAGTCTCAATCCTCTCCCTGTGATTATGTTGCCAGGTGCAGATATGTACTATTTTCTACGGGTTTATCCAACTCAGTGGGAATTTCTTTTTATCTTAGGAAAACTAAATAATGGGCTAAAATGAAGAATAATTAAAAAGCTCCCAGGGGTTGAGATTATGGCCTATATTTTTGAGGTTTTTAGGTCATGGATCACTATTAGTATCAAGCTTATGGCTGGAATGCAATAACATGCCCTTAGTATTCAAAAAAATAAAACCCAGAAGGAGTGATTGCTGTGGAGCAGTGTTCTTCATGTTATTGTTGCCACCATATTTTCCAGAAAAGTTATTATTATGATTCCTGTTTTTAAGTTTGTTCATTCCTTTATATTCATAGCTGTTATTTTTAACATGACATTGATTAAAATCTGGATCTGTCTCTGAGAATGGTCACATCAGCTTTCCCCTGCCTTTTGCACATGTTAATATCATGTGTAATCTTCATGAGAAATGAAGATAACTTCAGAGAAGCAGCTGATACCTCTTAACTTGATGGAGCAATTAAAACTGAAGCACTTCCTTGGAAAATCAAAACAACATGTTTTGATCACAACTTTTCTCTGTCGTTCCATTTGCTTCTGTGGTAATTTTAAAAGAAGGGACTTGTCCTTAAAAATGATGGTAATTGTATGTGCAGGTTTTTATGGTGGGCAGTTTACTGGCAAAACCCAAAGCTAAGTTGCATTATTCCTTTGGAGACTATTTAAACTCACTGAAAGCTGCACCTGCCAGTGCTTTGGAGCAGATATTCCTGCCTGGCTGAATTTGAATCAAAGAAGAGTCAGGGAGCATGGAGGGGACAGAGCCCCTCAGCAGGGACGCAGCAGCTGGCCCCACCAGGCCATTGCCCAGCTCAGAGCTGAAGCACCAGGAGCTGTTTGCTCCCAAGCCCATGGAAAAACAGGAGGCTGGAACCTGCTGCTCTTCCCAGGTGCTGGAATTAGGTGGTGTTGAAGGCTGAAAGTCTGACGTGGTAAAGTAAGGCAGGAATATGCACCAAGTTTTTACTGCCATTAGCCTCAGTACATTAGTGAGCTCAGGATCAGGTAAATGATAGGGATGAACAGATAGGAAGAAATATTTTAAGCTTACAGATTTTTCCTCTCTGTGATTCTTCTGTGATTCTGGCAAAGTTAAGCAAATTGGGGGAGCTGATAAATCTTTCTTTTTTTTTTTTTTCTTCCTTTTTCCCAGTGCTTGGCATGAAACATAATTAATGATTTGCATTTTGTGTTCTGTATAAACTAGAGGTGGAGAGCTCAGGGGTGTTAATACTTAACTCCTTTTACTGGCTTCACGTCTCCTGGTGTCTGAGAAGGCATTTGCTCTAAACTTCGTTATTATGCCCAATGCTAATTGTATTGATTATGTGCTGTTTAAAAGCTAATTTGGTAATTAAAATTGTCTGCCTTCCATGTCAAAATTGTTGTGTGCAAACAGTTTGTGAATATGGAGGAGGAAGTGCCTGGCTGGTCCCTGTAGTGCACTGCTGCTGCAGCACGTGGAAATTGCTACTTGCCAAACAAAAATCTCAGTTTATTTTAATGTATATGATGCATTGTGAATCCTAATGCACATCTTCTGTCTTCAGTTACCTGAATATTTTCACTAAAAATGTATTCTAGCTGTCTGTGCTTTCCTTAAAGATAATTACTTACTAGCAGGAAACCCCAAATTTAGGTATTCACTGAACTCCGTTCTTCTGAAAGCAAGTCCAACCTTTTGTTATTACATAAACAACCTTGGATCATGTTCTGCTTCTGAACCACTTGTTCATCCCCTCTCAGTGAGTGTGGTGAATGGTGCTGCTCACAGAGTCACCCCTGACAGGAGGAGAATGAGTAGAGCTGAATGCTGGTGATTTCCAGATGGAAATGGATGGAACAGCCAAACTTCCTGCCTTTCAACTGAGCACAGGAATACAAAAACCAAATATATAAGTTATAAATAAATGTAAATCTGTGTATAGTGGTTTCTGTCTTCCTAGTTAGCTGGGCAGGGTCATTTGTCAGAGCACAGTATTCAGGCATTCTGTTATTCTGTCTGGGGCATCACAAAACATGGAGAGTAACCACTCCCAGATGCAGAGGTCATTGTGCAGGGGAAAGCCAAGGAAGGAGAGTGTTAAGTAGAAGTATTGCTTAGATGGAAACTGATGAAAGGTCACCTTTGCAGGGTTCTGAGCATTTCCTGAGTGAGTGTATAACACAGATACTATTCAGTTAAAGAACTATCTTGTTATGCCAACTTCAAAATTAAATTAGTGGGGGGAAAATGTTGTGTCATCAGAGTTACATACAGTGTCATGGTTTACAGAAAAAAATCAAATAACAATGCAGATAATGACAAAAGTCTTCATGCTGTTATGGAAACTGAATTGTAGCATGTGAATGTTCAAGTCAGGGTAATTTGAATCATAACAAATGGAAACACGATTATGTGTCATTATTTCACTGCAAGAAGAGATCAAATATGTCATGAGTGTAGAAGTGTGTATGTGGAAGTAGGAGCTGTACATTAACCAAATGATTGGACAGAGTAAATCTTTCTTTATTTTCATTTCTTGAAATTTCATTTCAGATCTAATCTCGGTGGGAAAAGATGATTCAGTTTGTAACCTGACAACTTTGCTCTAGTAGTGTCTTCAGGATTTTCAGTGTTGAAGTGTACTGTAGAGGGATTCTCTTTCTATCTCTTCTGTTAATAACTGACTCTTTAAACATCCAGATCAGACATTTGTATTAATAAATGGAGATCACAGTTTCTTATTAATAATTATATTTAATTTCTACAGAATTGGGAGCAGTGGCAGGAAATGTGTCTCCAATTATTTTTACACTTCACCAACTGGAAACAAGGATTTTACCCAGTTGACTGTAAAGCAGGAATTAATACAGTATGTGACATGATTTGATGAATTCAGAATCTTAGTTAATAATGCCACTAAGCAGGTGTCATCTGATTTGAATTGGCAGAAGGTGCTGAAATATGTTGCATTGTCAAGTCAGAATTAGTTCTCAATTGTCTAATAAGGAAGGATCTCCTGATATGGTCTGGGCATTGCTTAACAGGACCTTTTTTAGGAGCTGCCACCTCAGCACCACATTAAGTGTTGAGGTTATAACCAGAATTAGATTATTATAATGACTAACAAAGAATTAATAACACAAGAAGCTGGCAAAAGTCACCAGATTTATCTGGCAGTGAATGTTTTTTCATGAGGTGTGTTTAATATAACTCAAGTAAAACTAGAATTATGAATGTCTCCAGAGAGGCATTTACATGTGAGACAGATCTATAGATAGATACATGAAATGCCTGATCCTGAGCTTTGCTACACTCCCAAGATGTGCTTATTACTTCTGTTCTCTGATCTCTGGCTGATACAAAAGTATTTCCAATTGCAGATAGGTTATACTATTTTTATCGGAAACTTCTCCTTCTAATTTTATCCTGAAGAATAGGCAATGAGATGGGAAATCAATTTCTTCATGTAAATGCTCACAAGAAAATGCTGCAGTTCCATGTACTGCGTGTGTAAAGAAAATCCCACAAAATACAGTTTACATTTGGATACAGGGAGAGCAATAAATCAAAGGTATGAATAAACCAGCAGCTGATGAAAAGGACCAGTTATTTTAAGCTATTTTCTATAGATGCACCTCAGGCAGAACTTGACACCAAGACAAAATCAATGAAACGGAATCGTTTGCCAAACAAACGCTGGGCAGATCAATCAGGAATGCTTAAAAGCTAAACAATGACCCGGTGGGAAGGAGGAATTGATTGCCTCAGCAAGTTGCTTTTTTCTTCAGAATGGGCCAAGGTGAGAATGTAGAAAAGAACTTGAGACTTTAATAGGTGGGCATTCCACTGCTGAACAGGGCAGAGCCTGGCAAGCCTCTCTGCCTGCCAGGCTCAGCCTGGAAAATTGGACCCTGCTAAGGCTTCTGTGGCTCAGAAGGAACAGAATGAAAAGCAGAATGTTTTATTAAAGCCAAACAGGTGCAGCTGGGACAGGTGTAGGCTTATACAAATTGCAAACTTACCTCAGGGACTTGGAGGAGCTGGGTGAGTTGCTGCAGCACAGCTACTCCTGGTTTAGATTTAGGTATTTTAAATTTGTATTTTAGTCTGAGTTAAACAGTCAACTAGAGGTGGACCCTAAGTAACCTAGGGACTAATTTTACTGAGTGTGACAAATGAGAGGATTTGCAAACCTTGTAGGTAATGGCTTTTTCTTCCTTCTCCCTCCCAAACACTGGGTGGCAAAAAGATTTGTCTCAATTCCATCATCATATGCATTCGCCAGAAATACAGTCAGAATAATTTTAAGGTCTTATGCCTTTGCTCAAGAGTTTGTGGAATATTTGACCAGTTGAACTATCAGTACATTTAGAAAGTGTCTTGTTTAATGCCATAGACTGTATAGCTATCATTCAACCTCTAGGCCAGAAATAAATTATTAAATCTAATAACAGGAGGCAGAAGAGATGGGAGATTAATCTTTTCCTCCTACTTGATTACCATGTGTTTTGGAGGGGGTTGGTCATTTTGGTAAAAAAGCCAGAGCCGAAGCAGGCAAGTGAGATGGGTGGTTCTCCCATTAGGTTTGGAAAAAGGGAGGATGAAAAGGGACTGAAAGACTCTTAAATTTATGACTCTTTTTTAATACTTGAAACTTTTTCCTCATACAACATCTGTTTCCATGGAAGTTGATCAATTCAATTTCAGTTCCAGTTTTCTTTTCATGCTGGATGCATGAAGATGTAATTCCTCAGATATACATTGATTTCTGTAAACCTACATTAGATAATGATGTGTCTTAGATTGTCATTATAAAAATTAGCTAAGACATTTAAGATAAATTAATCTCTAATTTAGTTATTAGAATTATCATGTTGTGGAGTAGCATCATCTAAATTAGCAGAATTACTTGCCATTTCTGTCCTTTGCTCACAGACATTGGTGTTCATTTAATTACCCTAAACGACCTGATTACCTCAGCCCTGCCTGGTAGGGCAGACTGGAATTAATTAATCTCTCTTCATTTTAGGGGAACTCCTTCTGCCCCTTTTACCCTTTTCCCTCTGAATAGCTTTGCTCCATTGGGCTGGCACTGATGTCGTTTTGGGGACATGCCAGCAGGAGGAGCTTGTGCATTAAAATGTGCTTTCCATAAAGCAATCACCAAATTACAGTAATTGCACTCTGCTCGTGCTCCCTGCTGCAGGGTAAACACCTTGTACCTGCCAAGGATTCCTGTGTGCCTCAGACAGCCAGACTCTGCCAGCAGTGGCCATTGTGCTGGTGAATTAACACATTTTAGATTGAGCAAAGCCCAATGAGGTGAACATTTAATTTTATTCCATTGTGTATTTGATATTTAGATTATTTTACATTTACATGTTCTGAAAAATACATGTCTTAAAACAAAATCACAACCCTCTGAAGCCAATGTCACATGCTCTCTTTTACAAGCATTACATTATCAACACTGCATTGCTCAATTTTATAAATAGTATAAAAATTATGAGTAATAATATTCATGTTACTAAAAGAAATCCATGGTAATGAGCACAGCTGAAATTGGATTCACATGATCAGAATTCTCTACAGCAACTTAGATAGCATTGCTGAGTTTTAGAATAAGAAATTGTAGGGCCACAGTTGGAAGTCCAATTATCCTTGGCTACCTAGAATTAATAGCATAGGCTAAATTAATTTTTAGACTTTGTATTTTAGTGACAAGGAAAATAAGGAATTAAAGATCTAATTTGTTAATCTGGTTATTGAAGAGGATGTATGCCACAGGTATTTTATGCATTTTTTCACACAAAGGACTTCTTAGTTACCTTGGAAGACTAAATACTATAGTAGGAATGTGGTGAATCTTGATTTAGGAAAATCCTTTATTATTTTTAACTAAAACTATTTCAGAGTTTTCTGCTTAGAAGTTTAGACCAGTTAAATACTCTGCCATTAAAAAAACCCCCAAAACTTTATTTACTGTTGTTTAGCATCTGAATTGAACATAACTTTTCCATACTGTTTTTTTTCTCTTCCCTTTGTGGGGTTGGCTGTGCTTGCACTGGAGTTCTGCAGCCAATGGCCAGGCAGGACTGGTGCCCTTTCCTGCAGAAGTGCTCTGCTGCCTGCAAGTGAATTTCTCAGTCAATCCCAGGACTAGTTAAAGACTTTTGCTTTGCTAACATCTCTCCCATGTGGGTGCTCCAAACACCTTGGTGGGGCCTGAGTGTGCCTGTGGCTCTGGCAGGAGTGACTGGAAGGTCACTCTGCAGGAAAAGAAACTGCACAAAGAACTTTGGGGATTGTTTTCAAATATATCTTTGTTTGTTTAATATGGCCAGAAGTGCAGATGAGCAATTTCTCCTTTCTGGACTTGTTATGACATTCTGAAGATAAGTATTATAAGGTTGGGGTTTTTCACTTATGAAAATAAGCTTGGCTTTGTATGCTGTGGAATTTTATTGCTTAGTTGAGTTGCTAAATGCGAAACTTAGTTCTATTTATTGATCTGTGTGTAAGCAGTTTAATTGAAAACCATGTGGAGTCCTGTAAAAGAATGGCAAAAGTACAATGCTATCCCTTTATACTGTAGTTTTCCGAGGAGTCTATAGCCTGAATATCACCTAGGTAAGCTGGAATTTTCTGTTACTGCTTGTTTTTGAATATAATGTACTTCTCAGGGTCTTTTACAAAAGGCTCATTCATGTAAGACTGCAGTATGTTGTTGTTCAGGAGAGACTGAAGAATTCAGGGATGTATTACCAATGTACTTCATCATGTAATGATACATCCATCCATGACTAGAGGATTGTTAATTGAGCATCATCCAAGCTCTTGTCTATTTTGCTTGTACTTTTATCACTTCAAAATGCTTTTCCCACCATTTCTGAACTGCAACTCATGGAGATCCGCTTTTATCCTGTAACTTGCAATCTTCCATAAAGTATTGATAGTTCTACTAGTTCTCATTTCTGAAAGAGCCCATTTTGTAATTCACACTTGAGACAGCAGTGGAAAGAATGCAATTCCGTGATGTCGAAGATGTGTGCTGTACTTCACAGTCATGTGCCAGGCTCTCATAACATCCGCTTTTTTCATGTTGGAAATAACTACACAACAACTTACATACAACATAAATTAGCTGTTCTGTGTTTATTTTTTGTCTCCCTAGTGATATCCCACCCTCTGGAGAGTCAGTGAGCAAAAGCAGTCGCTCGAAAGTGACCACCCGCTTCCCCAAACTGTCCCGCGGCCACCCCCGGGAGCCCCGGAGCCTGGAGCCTCAGAGTGGCGACCTCTGACCCTTCTCCTGAGTTGCCACTATGGGCAGCACACACTTCAAGTTGTTCTGTGGTTCCTTCCTAGCCTATATTTATAATTTAAGCTCCTGAAGAGACTACAGCTGCATCAACTTAAATCCTGAAAAGAGACATTCATTACCAAGGGTCATATCCTGATTAACTACTTTGGAAGGCAGTAATCACTTTCTCAAAAGAATATGAGGGCTCTTCACGAGAGCTCAGCAAACTGATCGGCATTTCCTTTGTTTTGTAAAGCTGCACTGCACAAATTCTCCTTTGTTCCTCTGAAGTCCTGTCACAATGAATTCCTTGTTTATATTATGTTGTCCCTTTTTCCATGTACAGTTTTCTGTTCCAGAGAGACATGGGGTTCATGTTAAGACAATTTTTTTTTTCCTTAGAAGAACCATTATGATTACTACTTAATATGTCAGAAGGATGTGCTTAAAAGAACCTCACTAATTTATTACCTTTTGTAAATAGAAAGACTGGGTTGTTTTGTTTTTCTTACTGTAAACCTCTGACACACAAAGTTTTTTTAAAAACTTGACAATGTAGATGATGAGAAAAATTACAGGTGGAAAAATAGCTTTTGTACATTTCTAGTTAGATATTCTCAATAGCATTCATTTGTGGGAAGTAATTCTTTAAAATCGGAGAATGTAATAATTTTTTTAGTGAAATTTCAGTCTTCTGTAAGGCAGGTGCAATATTATTAATTTCTACAAACCACCACATGGATATACAAAATTAGCATGGTACAAAACAGTGCTTTGAAGTCTTGGATTATATTGAGTTATTAATTTGTTGCTTATGTTACAGAGCAGTCCATCATTAACAGAGAGTGGAATTAGCAGAGTGGAATTCTTAATCTGATTTTGTAAAATCCTTCACATGGTGATATTTAAAAATTACCTGTAATGAAAGTGCCTGTTACCCATCACCTCTTATTGAAAAGTAATTTGTAATGCTACAACTGTAAGAGTAACTAAAAAATTGTCAAGAATTGTTACAAGTGATGGAAATCCTGACATGGATTAACTGGAATCCAGTTCAGTATCCATTAGCTGCACTGCCGTAGGCAGTTAATTAAGGTTTAGCTATCTTCTTCTCTTCATTAAGTTTAAGCAGTGTATGTTCAAATTTTCTATCAATTGTGTTCTGGTTTTCCTTTATGTAAGAACATCTTTCCTCTCAGAAGTTTCTTTGGATAACGTTACTTAAATTGATGTATCTTGTAATTTTATTGTCCATTCATTATATTAAATTTTCGCATCTTATTCTCCAGGAAAAAACAAGCTAATGATGAATAGCAGACTATGTACCTCAATGCTTTACTAAAGTTCCAGCAAATTGGAACTTGTGTTCTGCATTCCTGTGAGCAGTGAGTGTTGTTCAGGCAGGTCAGTGGTCAGTCATTTTCAGTGGCACCTCTCAGGTGAGAAGGGCTTTGTTACCCACAATGAGTAATATACTGAAATATGGAGCTTTTAGATTGCACTCTACTGCAGAATGTGGCAGAGAGGAGTAGGATTCACTCTCCAGGTCAGAAATTTCAGTAGGTGAAATACCGCAAAGTAAAATGATGTCACAGAAATGAAACAATACTTCTCAGTCAGTAGAAGATCTCAGTTACCACAAAAAGAGAAAAGCCCAAAGGCCAGCCTGGGAGCTCGCTGCTGTGTGTTCATTAACAGATTAATTACTGTTGGTGTTTTGTGTTAGTTACAGTGAGACACTTACTAAAGAAGAAAGGAAAGTGAGTAGATTGGCAGTTAAGTAGCTTCTCCAAACGCTTCAGCCTGATGCTGATGGTTTAATTTGTCTTTGTTGGAAAGAAAAGTAGCTATAATGATGGTCTCACTTTGAAACAATTTTAACTCATTTTTCAGAAAGTGGAGACTTGGTTAGTAGAAATATGGCACATGTACTAATACTGAATTGCAAGTAAATTTGAAAGAAAACACTGTGTGGAAACCTTTGTGATGTATCTGTTACATGAAGCTGTATTCGTTTTCAAGAAATAATTCAGAGATTCAAGTACTTATTCAGCAAGCTGCAAATGGTAAGAAACTTCATTTACTGCAGACTGAATTTCTTTTTAGTTGTTTTAAAAGGAATTTTTTGTATCTGCATTTGGCTCTTAAAATTATTTCATTCCTGATTATCTTGCTTCTTGTAATTTTTTAAAGTATGTATGTAGACCATATAAAAATACTAAACTTGTTTACCGTGTACAAATTGCTCTTTGTTAACTTCAGCTGAATTTAGCTGCTAAGATTACAGTCTGCAAACAGTGTTCACTTGGTGATACAAGATACCATAATGGGTGCATTACTAATCCGTTTCAAAGCTCAGCTGTGGTTTCTCTAAAATCCCAGGAAATAATCAAATGAAGGCCTTTCTTCACAAGGTGGCATTCCCACTTTATACCCCTGGTTATGTTGAAGACTACAGAGGTTACCTGCAGGAGTGCCAGTAGGGTCTGCTGACAGGAATGCCCAAATTTTCACTGCTTCAAGACATCTGAAAGGCCCTGTCTTAGAATCCTGTATCTCTTACAAATCCCACTTCTGTTCATTCACCAGAACCAGCAGAGCCTCTTGAGGCAGGTTGACCAGTTGCTATTAAGAATCCCAAGTAGTTACCTTGTTCATCTGAAGTAGCTGTAAGTGTAACAATGACTCTGCCAGTGAAATGATTCATCAGCTTGCCGTGTTCACCCAATTCCATGCAGTTACAAATTTTGTACAGCTCTAAACTTCCTTTGGCTGACTCACAGCTCTTAAACCCTGATCCATGCTCAGTGGGCAGCTCACAACGAGCTGCTGGGTTCATTACTAATGACTTGTTAATTAATTCATTACTGCCTGTTCTGCACCAGTGGCCAGTGCTGTAATCCCAGGACAGAGGACTTGGGACAGGCTGGGCCCTGGAGCTGTTCCTGGCTGGTAGAACCAGCCTAGAGCAATTTGTGGTCTTGTTTGCATTTCATTTCTGCTTTGTCTTTAGATCCAGGGCTTCTCCTTTGCATCCTTTAGTGACTGTTCAAAATAAACTGTAAAAAAGTGGCGCAGCTTCTACTGCAATGCTGTTGTCCAGTCACCTCCACCATGAGCCCTTCCCTAAGAAACAGAGAGCAGGCAGAGCTCTTCCAGCTTTTGCAGATGTCTCCATCAGTATTCACAGATTGACTGTGGTTTTTCAGAATCTCATTTATTTAGAGATTCTCTCATTCATTATAGAGAATGCAATGTGTCA
This sequence comes from Buphagus erythrorhynchus, assembly GCA_013400855.1. NCBI lineage: Eukaryota > Metazoa > Chordata > Aves > Passeriformes > Sturnidae > Buphagus > Buphagus erythrorhynchus. The sequence goes on along the minus strand of VZTT01038061.1, from coordinate 38,928 downwards.
ACTTGGCTTTTGCAAATTAAATCTAAGTTCTCAATAATAATAACAATAATAAATCTCCAAGGTTTATATGAACCAGAATATTGACATAGCTATAAAGTCTTAAATTGATATCTCCATTAAGTCACATATTCTTAGGAAGATAATAATTTCAAAGCCAGTCTTTTTAATGGAATATATTGTTGATGTGATAGTTGTAATCAAATTATACTACCTTACAGAATCTACTGCAAGTCATAAGCCATTTTGATTGAATTAATACAAGCATTTAGAGAAAGAACAGAATGGTATTAAAGATTACTGGCTCAAAATTGTGACCTATTGCTAAGGTGTTTTTTGTTGTTGTTGTTGTTTTTTTGTTGCCTTTTTTTTTTTTTTTTGTAAGTCATGGTTTATTTTACAGAATAATATCTATGTGGTAGCTGTCACATTAATTAATACAAACCCACTAACAATGGGGTTGACTGACTCAGAGCAGCAAGCTAATAATAAATGAGACTTGGTGAACCCCCAGTGAACTAATGATGCTTCTGCCAGGACATATTAATGTTTAAGAACCTGGTATTTTGTTACCAGAATCAGTAATTGGTGCTTTCTGATATTAATGTCATTCTTTTTTCCTTCAAAGAATGCAGGGATCTCAGTTCTGCTAGAAGTTCCGTGCCATTTCAAAGGTTCAAACCCCCCACCCCAAAATATTTTTCATCTAATGTCTTGGAATTCTGAGAACAGATTATACATACCTGTGGATAGAAATACAGTGACCTGCTTGAAATTACTAGGAGAAACCTGTGGAACAGCTGTTTAAAAGAAAAAAAAATTTTTTTTTTTACTAAATCCTGCTGCAATACACCCTTGCAAATCTTGGAATCAGCCTTGGATTCTTCCAACTGGAACTCTAGGATATATGAAAATAAAACTGTTCCACACAAAACCACATTTTTCTCCTTAGAAACAACAGTAATGCTTCTGAATAGGATCTTAAGTCACTTCTGGAAAAGTGATTAAACAATTCAAGAAAGTAAAGGATTTCTCTTCCTCATTTTCTATAGCTTAGAATATTTCAGTCAGCACCCTGCACCACATGAAATATTAACTTGATTATTATTTTGTAAGTTTGATAGTTTCATAGCATTCTCTATTCAAAGAAACACTTTACTATAGGAAAATATCTGTATGAAATACAAAATATATTTAAAAATACCAATTAAACTGCTTTGTGTTTCACATATTGAATGGAAGATAAACCACTTGTTCTACAGTGGTGTGACACTACATTTCATTTATTTCTCACTCTACACTAACTGTACTTTTATGATCCAGTTACAGAGAACTTAGATTATTTATAAATTCCTTCTACAAAATTAATGAGAGCATACTTCTAATCAATATTAATGGCTTAGTTTTTTCATTCATAATAGCATGAATTTATTCTAGACAACAGCACTGAAATGTTAAGAAAGGAATGACTTTTCCAAATTTACAAATTGCTGCAAATAACTGGACTTTTTTATCACATCAAAACAGAATTTATTGCACTTCCCTGTAGGGGAATGAGTTCCTTTAACAAGATTTCAGAAATTATCTCCATGCCATGACAGTAATTAAACTGTGATAAGTGATTTTTTTGAGTATTAATCATTTAAGACACCAAACATTATAAAAATGTGTGGTTGAAAAGCCAGTTCTGTATGTCAAAGGCCGTGTTTTCCTTCTTAGTTAACACTGAGATGAAGAATTCAGTGTCTTGCATGTGGGACCAAACCTGTTGGCAACTGAAGAAGCTGAATTTCCCTTTTGACTTAGGGGAGGGATTTTCTTGTTGTTACATTTAAACTGTAGAAAAGATATTATTAATTACACATATATATGTACAGTATTCACATAAGTATTAATAAACTAATATTAACTTGCTATGCTAATGTTTACATAACAGAATTTTTGAGCAAATGTATATATATAAAATTTTCTAAATACTTTCTTGTTTTATTTTTTTTTTTTTTTAATATCCTGTGGTAATTTTATTGTAACCGGATTAAAATATGCTACTCTACCAAGAAGAAAATAAAAAATAAAAAATTGAAGTAGAGTGTTTATACATCCTATTTGTCCTATTCAGGTGTTTTGTAATTGCTTCTTTGATTTATGTTCATTTTTTCAATGTGTTTCTAGAATGATGTATGTACACAACAGACTGTTATAATCTTATTTCTTCACATGAGAAGTAGTATTTCTTGAAAATCATCTTGAACATTTCAGTTTATAATTACATTAGATAAATCATTCAAAAGGGAAAGCAAACAATGCCAGGCAATGCCACCACATTTGTGGGGTTTGGTTTTTTTACATTCATAGTCCACATCTGAATGTTTTATTTCCTTCCATTGTGGTATGATACAGTTGGCAATTTCATATCCAGTTCATAACTGGAAGCTTCCTTATCATGTGAAAAAGGAAGTTTTAAAAGGGAGCCATTATATGCATTTAATCAATTTCCACCAGATAAAGCTGTAGTTTAACATAAATAAAGTGTTGGTAGATTCCTCATACTCACAGAATAACCTGCTGGTTAATTCAATTACAATTCTTCAAGTCACTAGCATTATAGAGCAATCTAATTAGTTGAACAGTTCATGTTAAAAAAAGACAGGCACTTACTGTAAAATTCACAGTGAAGTTTATCTCCATCTTTTAAAACCTGTAGCATGTTAGGTGTCATTACAAAAGTTAGATGACAGAACTTTTCTTTTAATTAGTCTTGGCAATCCTTAGGATTTTGTTTTTGCTTTTCATATCTCAGTTACTTAAGCTCATAAAGCAAAATTACACTATAAACTTTAAATTAATATTTTCAGGCAAAGGATTTCTTTTCCTTTTCTGCTTGAGGTACTAGAGCACATTGGGGAAAGACAAGCAGGTTCGCAGCCCCGGGCTGGAGAAGGCTGGAAAGCAGAGGGTTTATGCTGTAACCCCTCATGTGCTGGATCCCACTGCCTTGCCCAGCTGCTGGGATGCTGCTGCTTAGTTGCCACCTCTGAAATCCTGGGAAGAACGAGGTCATTTCAAGGGTCTACTGATCTTTCTGTGCATCCAGGCACAGCTTCAGGTTGTGTTCAGAAAATTCTAACAGCTTGGCATTTCTGCATGGTCCTATAGAGTTTAAAGTTTCTCTTTCCAGGAAGGGACCTGTGGAGGATTTACTGCTTTTTTTTTTTTTTTTTCCCTAATGTCCCTAAAAATTTTAAGGAAATAAGCTTTATAAAAACAATCTGTCAGAAGAAAGAGCAAAGATATTTTTAATATAATGTTTAGAGTAAGATCTTTGCTGCTGCACTTCAGTCTTTCTGAATGACCTTTTAAGTATTGTGAGGGAACTTACTGTATTCCCAAATTTAAAATAGATAGCTGACATTTTGATATATTGCAAGTTGTGCTTGATTTTGTTCTAAAAAATCATCATGCAGTTTATGTGTGTGTCACGCCTATTTTCTGAATTATTCTTGCCATTTTTTGACCTGCACTGGGACAGCAGGCTTTTATTATGTGAGATTTCTAAGAACCATGGTGATAACTTCCTTTTTATTTCCACTTCAACAATATCCACGCCATTTCCAACATTTCTTAATTTCCCAGTATTTTAAAGGTGCTCAGCAAGTGCATATACCTTATCCCATACACTGTCATTGCTAAATGTCTTTATTTTTAATGTCACCTTCTAGCCTTACTCATATGCAGCTTGTAATTGGTTCAGTCACACGGGCCCCTCATTAACAGATGTCCTGCCTTCAGAGCTTTGTGCTGAGCAAACTGTTGTGCTCTGGGTGAGCCTCTGCACTTGCATGTTGTTAAAAATACCAAGCCTAGGGCACCTCAGGCTTGGTCTTTCCGTGGGAAGCTCTTTGTATGCTTAGAGATTCACTTTTTACACCTGCTTGTGTTGAGTTTGTGATATTTTTGGGGTCTCCACTGGATCACTAAGATCTGCCTTTCCCCAGTTTTCTAGAATTCATGTCTGGCAATTTCATCTTCGCATAGGGCTTCAGCTCTGATTTTAACTACTCCATTTTTCTATTAAGAATATTTTCATGATTAATTTTATTCCTGGTGCTGCATGTTGTTCAGAATCAGCTGAGGTGCATCAAGGGTTTGTTTTACTCAGTGTGACTTCTACACCATCGACTTTTTGTGGGCTTGATCTCTGTAGGGGCCATTCACTTGTGGATTCCTTCCAATTCAGAATATTCTGTGATTCTGTGGAACTTTGCATGACAAAAGCCTGTTTTTAAAAATTCCAACTAACATCTGCCAGAGCTGTCAAAAACAATGTCTTTATTTGGGAATTATTGCTATTATAAAATAGATTTCATATTGCTATTACATAGCTTCAATCTGTGAAAAATATTTACAGGCTAAGTGAATTTAACAAGAAAATATTTAATCAGGTTAATACTAATTTTAAATGCCTAATTTTTGTAAGTATTTTGCTTTTTCTTCATTTTATTCCCTATTTTTTCAAGTGCTAATTCATCCATGAAGGAAGATGCTTCAACATGTGCCAATTACACTGACAGTTTCTAGTTGGAAATTAAATTATGTTTACTAACATTCTCAATTCTATATAGAATCATTGAATCATTCAGGTTGGAAAACACTTTTAAGATCATCAAATCCAACTGCTCCCCCAGCACTGCCAAGTCCCTCATCACCCTATGTACCCAAATGCCATATGAACACAACTTTTAAATCCCTCCAGGGATGGTGTGTCTGCCCCTTCCCTGGGCAGCTGTGCCAGGACTTGACAGCCCTTTTGGTGAAGCAATTATTCCTAATATCCAATCTAAATCTTCCTTGGGACAACTTGAGGCCATTTCCCCTCCTTCTGTTCCTGGGAGACCGACCCCACCTGGCTGCACCCTCCTTCCAGGTGTTTGGGGAGAGTTTGAGGTCCCTCCTGAGCCTCCTTTTCTGCAGGCTGAGCTCTGCCAGCTCCCTCAGCTACTCCTGGTGCTCCAGCTCCTGCCCAGCTCTGCTCCCTTCTCTGGACATGACCCAGCACCTCCATGTCCAGTTCCTGCCTGGACACAGGACTCGAGGTGTGGCCTCAGCAGTGCCTGGGACAGGGGGACAGTCACTGCTCTAGTCCTGCTGGCCATACTGTGCCTAGGAAAATTTTCAAGTGCCTTCCAAAGAGGGAAGGTTTATAGAGAAGTAGAAAAGCATATATAATTTAATATAGTTAAGTAACATTCTAGTTACAAGTCAAAGCAGGTAACACCTTGGACATCTGTCATTGGAAATATATCTTGTTTCCACTGATGGACACAAGCAAATGTATTTCTTAACTGTAAGACTAAATAAAAAAATAATGTCCTTTGTATTTCAGCCGCTGAGCAGTTTGAAGGATCTGCTTTTCAGGTCTGAGCTTTAGATACACACTAATACTTTGTAGCATACAATTTAGCTACTCACTTCAGCTTCATCTTGAAACAGCTCAAATTCTCAGTGGGCTTTTGTCTAATACATTGATGGAACACACAGTTCTTTGTGCACCCAAAGTGATACGTTTGGCTTCAAGCAGTTAAAAACATGAGAGGTATTTTTGCAGTAGTACTTTATTTTCAAACAATGCATTAGATATAATTGTCATTTTTGGAAACCATCTGGTTGATATTTTTCAAAGGTGAATAAAAAGTATGAATTGGCAGATGAGATACATCAGTACCTCTGAGCAGTCGTACTGTATTGGAAAATACAAGGTATTTGGATACTAGAAAAAAGGAAAATAAAAGAAAGCACACGTTCTGACCCATCAAGAAGCAACAGAAAAAGTGAGTGAGGAATTCAATGTAGGAATACATTAAAAATGTTTAAAGTTGTACTACATCAAATTGCCACCATATGTTCCATAATGAGATAAACAAAGTGGGTAATGGATCTGTTACCAAGTCTGTCAAGCCATGGGACCCTTTGGATATGTTAGTAATTAACAAATAACATCTGCTGTCAACTGCTGTACTTAATCAGCATGGGCAGGGTTCTCCTCCCTGCGTGACAGAGGGTACACTATGATAGTCTGCTTTTTCTTAGGGATTGAAAATGTCTTTGACCACACTGCTGTATGCAGAACTCCTGCTGAGATGTAATTAATGGGAAATCTGAACGTGCAGAAACAGCAGAACACAGCTAGATTGGCACTATCAGTGTGGACTGAGAGCTTTGACTACCTTTGATAATTTTTCTGTCAGATAATTCCTGACGGCTGTAATGTCCTACTGTGTTTACAGACTGCACCTTCAGAGTGGCTGAGCAGCCTTTCCAGATATGCAGAGAGAGTAATGATAACCCAGTACCTAATTTAAAGGTGCAGAACAGGTATGTTCTTGTTTTTGCTGATAACAGGGACATGGAAATGTGTTAAGGCTTGGTAATTGACTCCTTGGTTACAGAGAAACTGTCAAATGCAATGCACCAATGCATGTTGAGAGCCACCATCAATTTATGGGAAATTAAAAGATTCTGAAAGTCTCAAAAGAAGTGAGTTTCAAAACTTCTGTGATTTGCAGCAGTAGTGGAAGTCTGCAGGAGTTGATCTATTTATCCTACCCATTTCTGAATCCATCCTGTCCTGAGAATTCACAAGGTTCCTCCAGACCAGAGGAATATTGGATGCACTGGAGTAGCTCTATGCCCTTTAAGTGCAGCTGGTACAGAGAAATGGGGATTAGCAAAGCAAAGAGCTGACCTTTTATTCATATCCACATGTTCAAGAATGGATTTAAATACAAATCTTAGAAATCTTGTGCCAGAACAACAATTTGAAATAATGAGATTTTCCTTTAATCTTCATCAGGGTTCATTACACAGATAATATATGATTCATTACATAGATAATAAATATCTAATTAGCTAAGATAAGACTCAAAACTATCTAATAAAAAGTGCTTAAGTTGGTAAACAATTTTTGTAAATTTAAGTAAATATTTTTAATCACAGTTGTTTGTTGATGTAGGTGTTACTGTGCTGATCAGTAAAATGAGTTTTAAGCATCCCCTCTGCTCTGATCAGACTGGTTTGGGTTGCACAGAATAATTTGGTTTCTGTGATTATCCCTTTGCTCTCCTATGAGTTGTGATAACAAAATACCAACTTCAAGTAATAATTGTTTTAACTAAGACAATGCAGTATCAAGAAAATCATAGGGCTGGACAGTGTGTACAGTCCCATTGTGAGGAGCAGTGTCCTTTGTCCCTGATTGCTCTGCTTTGCCAACACAGGCAGTCATGTCCCTTCTCTGTCCCATCCAGGTGGGTCAGCAAACACGTAGTCAAACACCTCTCTTCTTAACCCACCAGAAAATAAGTTAAGGCTGAGAATCTGCACTCCAGTTTGTCTTTGCACACGGCTGCTCTGCCACCATTTAAAGAACAGAGACCCCTTATGAGTTGCACTTTGGTTGCTCAAAAAGGAGGCATCTAAATATGAAAAATATCGTTTGACCTGACAATGTAGTTCTATTTAGGAAACAGAAAGTGTGCTGGGTAATATATGCAGACACCTCTGTCATGAAGCCTCATGGGGTTTCACATCCAATTATCTGTGACCACCTCTGGTTACCATAGCAATTCTCTCTTAATTAGAAATTCACCCTCTGCTCATGGCCTATCTGTGCTAAAGCATGAAATTCTGTTACACACTTGGGCATTTTATTTATTTGTTTATACACTGACTGCAATTTACTGTGTCAAATGATGTCTATATCCAGTAGTGCACTGGATTTTTGACTCAAACATTGATTATAATTGTAATTCTTCAATGTGTCCTTGACCCACTTTCAATCTGTGTATAAGGGGCAGGCCACCAGGAGATAGGGCAGTGATATTGGAGGTGTTAATACATGAAATAATATGGTCAGTAAGGTGGAAGCAGCTCTGACTCCTGCTCAAGAGGAAATACTCTGTGGAACCTTCCATCTGCATTCAGACTCAAGTTGGTTTTACAACATTTTCAAAAGGAAGAGGTCTGTGCCCATACAGAAGTATTTGATAATGCGTGAAGTTGTCCATAAGGTGGAAAAAAACCACCACAGGGTGTTTTCATGACAGATGTAAGAGATTTATTCCTCCTCTTAGAAAAAGAAGATGAGAGGAATGAGAATAACTTACATGCACTGTAAGAAGGTAATTCTAAAAGTTGGGCATCATATCAGTGCTCAGGGCACAAGCTCAAAAGCAAGGGTATGATGCTAAACACACCTTCCTGTGATCCTGGGGAGAGCAGAGACTCATACTTCTTGGAGTTCAGACCAAAACTATAGTATCAAAAATCTCTGGTTTCTGATGTAAGTATAGAACCTCAAAGTACAAACACCTCTTTCTAAGAAAAACCAAATCCTCAAACAAAATGTTACAGCATGGATCAGTTCTTTTGAGGGAACAGGAAAAGAACAGAATATGATTCAGAAATGTACTCAGATAGTGCATTTATAAGAGCAATTTAAGAACTTCCTAAGCAGAATAGAATAGAAAAGTAAAAAAACCTAGAACGAACTCATGCATTGCAAAGTCCAGAAAGATTGGTTTTGAATGTTTGATCCACCTGTTGCAACATTGAAGGACTACAGGCTTTTACTCTTTAATCTGGAGTTCTTGGGCTGCAAGAGCTTTAGGACTGTACTTTGATATGAGAGAACTGAGAGAAAGAACATGAAACATTCAGCTTAAAACAGAAGGTTACCCCATCTGCTATCCTTCACAAAGATCTCTACTGCAGGCCCTGACATACAATGAGAGAGGCTTTAGCATTTATGTAAACTCATCAGCCAGGTTGGAGGGCAATGCCACATAGAGAAATTGTCATGTACTATGTGCTATGAAGCTCGTATAAATTCTGTTATTAATATGTAACATGCTGAAGAGCACAAGCAAAAGCAGTCTTACCTTCTGCCATATTTTGCACCATGTCTCCAGATTCTCATGTAATACAGTTTTTGGTTATTGCTCAGAAATGCCACTGTTACATATGAGCAGGACCAAACAAAAACCAGCAGAAGATATCCAAACCAATTTCAGCTTGTGGTCGTGATGTGGACAAGAGACGTCAGCCAGGTGAAAGCTGAGCTCTGTCAACTCTATTTTTTTATTTAGTGCTTCTCACAGCTTACTCAAATACTAGATCCAGAATTAAAATGCAGTTGTTATTTTTTCTGAACATTCCTGGCATAGAAAGAAATGGTGTTTTTAATTTAATCTGTCTGAAAACATTCTTTAAATGAGTAATAAATAGTAGTTCTTAAGAAGCACAAGTATATTGGGCAATCGGCATGTATCTTTAATTACAATTTTAGCCTTAATAATTATGCTTGAGTCAGCTGCACAGCATTATTACCATAAGCAAACCTGCCTATTTTAAAATCTAATGTCACTGTGCAATTGATTAAGGTAAAAAGAGATTATCCAGCAGTAAAAGCTTCCTGCTTTGCTCAGGGGAGCAGTCCACATGTACACATATACGTTTGCCAACATTCTCAGTATAAACTAAATGACTCGTTATATGGTATCTTTGTTGTGCCTGGATTCTGATTTTCTATGAGTCATCCCTTGATTTACTGAAATAGAATAAGATGAGTAAGAGAGTCAGTTTATAGGGAAAAAAAGTCTGCAAGCTGCATAAGGTCCAGCACAGTTATAGAAGGATTATTCAACTTCTCTGTGCTCCTTATTGGCTCTGAATTTCATACCACAACCCTCCTGCCATTGGATATCTTCTGCAGGGAGGAGTTCTATAAAAAACCTCATGAAGAACCAGGGACCAGTCTTTATTACTGCATAGACCATAACAGTTTTCTTTCTGATTAACATTTTCTATTGAATTTGGATTCATCTGTAGCTGTAAAATTGCATCACACATAACACTGTAAAGGCACATAGCATGTCTATGTGATGAAGGAGATAAAAGTAGTTTTCTATTACCACCACATCAAGTTGGGATTGGATTTTGCATTATGAGTTATCATCTTATTTTACATATTGCTAAACAGAATTTAATGTTCCATTTAGATTTAACTGAGATGGAATGTGAGGGAATTTTAAGCATTTGTATAAGGACAAGAGGAGGGAACACATCTGATATGTTTAGATTTTTAGGTTGTCTTCAATGTATAGCATCCTACAATTATCATACTGATGTTTTTCACTCAGAAAGGTAAAAAAACCTGTGCAGTACATTTGACTATGCCATCAGAAATAGTTTGTAAAATCCTTAATTGCAGCTTTAAGAAAATGAAATAGCGACAGTGTCCTGCAGAGAAGTGTCAAACCTGAGAATCCTCTGGCTGTGCAAGGGGTGACCACATACTGATACAGTTCTACAGAGTATAAAGCCATACTACAGAGATGTTTTCTTAAGGCTGAAGCTTTTCCTCAAGACTAATTATTTTTAAATAATTTAGAGTAAAAGGATACTAAAGAAGTTATCTACTCAATATCAGAACTAATGGATAAATGGTAATGGTAAAGTTGTAGTTTTATAGTATTTAGTTCAAGATAAGCTACTGTGAAAAGCAATCTTTAAAAAATAAGTTAACAATTTACCTTTGCTTTGATTTGTAAAATCTTTATCTATTTGTGTTTCAACTGTTCACTGTTATGCAACTGTTCCCACGGCCCATGGAAATCAGGTTCAGTCTGAGGTTAAATGGTACCTTGTCAAAGCAGGGATGTGACCCAGGATGAAGGACTTGTACGACTCTGTTTGTTCTCCTACTTTGTAAATCTTCTGCCTCTGCATACATGGATGTGTAGGAAGAGGAAAGCAGATGTGAGGGAAAGGTCAAGGATGCTGTGAAGTCTGTGAGGCTTTCCTTTTACTCTCTATGAGATTTAGTTAACTCCGTGCAGATATATGGAAACATTCCTCAGTGAGCATCAGTGTTGTTTATTTTTAGCGAAGTATAAACCAGGAAAGAAAGGAAGGTACAGACCAGGTAGCACATACCAAATGCCATCCAAATCCAGTGTTGACTCACTGTCAGTATAATATTCAACTAACAAGAAGATTCTCACATATAAACATGTTTTCTATACCCATATCAAAGAACTGAATATCTGAAATTGCTAACTGAAACAATTTATGCATTTGTGTGGGTATGCAGTTTTAGTAAATCCAAATTACAAAGTTTGCCAGTGCACTGGAGAACAGAGAATTGCTTCTCTGTGGCTGCACATCTTTTGTTAGATTTTAGTAGTAAATGGTTCTGAGTTTGACATTATAACAAAGGATAATCCTATGAACAGTTCAAGTTATTATGTTCTATTAGCTATAAGCAAGGGATAAACTGTGATCATTTTCCCATTAGAGGTGGGTTAGTTAAGGCTGTAATGGAGTACATGGTATTTTAAAATCAATGCCACCATAGATTAACTGTACCTTCTATTGAGAGACATTGAAAAGGATTCCCAGTACTTGATTTCTCCAGATATGCCACATTCTGATGACAAACACCCAGGAAAGTCAATCCATGGGCTGAGCATACAGCTCCTCTCCACAGGTAAAGGAAACCAGCCAGAGTTGCTTTGTCTAAAGGTGACTCTTTGGCTGCTGTGACTCTTGATCTCCCAGTTCTCTTTGTTACCTATTTGTCATCTTCCTTCTGCCTCTTAAAGGGGAAAAAAAAAAAAGCAGCTGTGCAATTGGTTTATTCTGATGTTCAAAATGTTTCCCAGAGTCAAAGTTTATTTTCCTATTTCCATGTGTGTTTCTCTGCCTGGCAAACATAGGTGCCAATTGATCATTTTGGAACTGAGTATTGTCTAATGCTTTTCTCACTCCGGTGTCAGGTTTGTATGTACTGTACTCACATTTTCCTCTGTTTCAGCCTGGCATTTCACAGCTTGGAAAGCAATTTGTCTGGGCTGCTGGCTGGCTCAGCAGTGCACTCAGTGCGTGCTTGCTAGCTGCAGCTGGCAAGTCATCTCAAGTCATACCTGTTCTGCAAGGAACCAGAAAAGGTTGTTGTTACTGTATCCTTGGAAAGGGAGGCTGGTGGCAGACATGTTTGCACCGTGCTCTCTCTTTAAGGTAGTACAAGAACTCAAAAATGGGCTTACAGTGAGTAGGAGAGACACTGCCATGGACTACAGCTGCATATAGGCAGTTGGGCAGACAGTTTTGGAAGAAGGGAAAGGATATTGGGTGGGTAAGTAATGGAAAAGATGACATAGAGTTTGTAAAGTTTGTAAAATAAGATAATTCCAACTCCATCCCTTCATGAGTATGTTCATTATGAACTTATATGCAAATTTTCCTTCTTACTGTCACAGAAACAGCAAATTTGTATGGATGGCAAGGGGTTTAGTTTTGACCTAATGTATTCTGAAACACAAGTGAGAGTAATCTTGAACAATCCAGGAACATGTAACTGGAAATGGTTAAGTGGGGGAAAGCCATAATTGTTGCTCAGGTGATGTTCCCTTGTTTGCAGATCAGAGGTCTCATTACAGTCAATTAGTAGAAGGATGGAAATGAAAACAAACAACTTTCACTATTCTTTTTTGTAACTAAGTTGTGCCTGAGAAAAAAGGCATTGACTTCCACTGGTGAAATCTGTGCAAACATATTTCTCCTTCATTAGGCCATTGCTGTAAAGGAACTCCAAGGTATTTCCAATGCGTTTTTAAGAATCAGCTCATGCTCTGAGGATAAGCACACCTCACTTTGAGTGGTTACATACACCCTGTACTGCATTGTAGCAGACATGAATGGCATGAAATAAAGTAATTCAGGGAGAAAAGTTGTTTATTCAGCAGTCATACAATTCCAGCATGGAAACCACTGGCATAAACAAATGAAAGCAATTTATGTATGTACATAAAGAACATAGTGTGAAACTCCCTCTTGTAAAGTGGTATAATGTACTACAGAGGCTTTTTAGTGTGAAAGAAAGACATCAGGAGCAATTCTGAAACATATAAAGCTGACTGATTGTCTATAATGCTCCTCAAAAAGAGCCATGTGAGAAAACAAGGCATCGATAAAGGATATTGTAAAATATATTAAAGCAGCATACCAACAGAGAACCTGTTGTGTATTTAGTCCAGTATTTACAAAAGGACTTATGCTCCAGAATTAGTCAAGCAGTAAAACTTTGTGACTTCATTGTTTCCCACTATTCTTAAAGAACTAATCTTTCTAATTTGACACATTAAATCCCTTAAAAAAAAAACTTATTCAGGCAGTGAATTCAGATATTATTCAGATAGGGAGTTATAGTCGAAAGCATTTGTAAGCAATTGCTCACTGTGTGAAGCAAATAGGCTTTCATTCAGCATGAGAAATGGATGCTTTCCCTCAAGAAATGCATAAAGATGAAATCAGGAAGTGTCACCTACCTTTCATCTATTTTTTGTATTCCCCAAGTCACCTTATTAACACAAATAACACAGGACTATATTTGGTGAAGATCTATAAAAGTAAGCCTCATTATTTATTTCTTCAGGATTTGGTGAAAAGCACATATAATGGTTCTGCTTGAAATTCTTGCATTTTCATCTTCATATTAAACAAAATGGCCTATTTAGAGATGAGTTTTCAGCAAGTAAAATAAATGCATTCAACCATTGTGCAAATTCTGTAAGATTCAAACTTCTCACAAAAATAAAAGTCCATATTGTAAAAATACAAAATAGATATATACTAGAAATAACATGGCTTGAAGTGTTTTTAATGTATTATGAAATACAAATCAGATATATATTGCCCAGTATGTAGGAGTTTGTAACTGTATTAAGCTTCATGCCAATAAAACCTCCATCTATAATTCATTTTTAGTAAAGCAACGTAATCTATATATTAATATTTTAATATAGCAAGTTCTTGGAGAGACAAAGGAATGAAATTTTGGTAGACAAAGATTTGGAGACACTACATTTGCTGGCCAGATCTTAGCTCCCCTTAGGGTTCTGATTTTGTAGCCCATTAAGCACATTCTTGGTTTTCACTTTTCCTAAAGAGCATGGCACATAAACTCAGGTTGAACTTTGAGATAACACTTTTGTGGTTTGTTCCTCTTGAAAATTTTTGAGTCATTTCAGTATGGGCTTATGTGGCTGGTGAAGGAATGGATCTGTTTTCAGGCAGGAAGAGAGGAGCTCATGAGTCAGGTTCACCCAGACCCACGTTAGTGCAGTGCTGTCCTTCCTTCCCTCACACCAAACTGATTTGACATTGTGTGGATTGAATGTTGGTCATAGCTGAAATCTAATCATCTACCAGACACTAAGCCAAGACAAGATGCCAGATTTGATGGCTTTTGTACTGTCAAAAGAAACTGCTGCAAGGGTCTGGAAGTAGCAGGAGTAGCCAAACTAGAGAAGGCACGTCCCTGCCATTTATATTTGAATTATAACTTGAGTGACAGACTCGAAAAATGCCATGGTTGAGTGACTGAAAAGCAAGCACTAGGAATGCACAGGACAAGAGGAGCATGTAATAATTATGGCTGGTCTGCATAAAAACTGAAATAAACTACACTGTAGAATTCAATCAGTCTGTTGTGTAAACCAGAAGCTGCCTTGAGCAAAAAGAAAATGGAGTAACTTAAACATTAGGGAGCTTAAGCTATAATTTAGCAAAGTTAAAATTCATGTAATCCTATCATCCTTTATAAAACACTGGAATTAATATTGTTTGAGAAAATAAAAAGTTAATCAATATCGCACCTACGAAAATTAATACTGTTCACACAAATAAGATCAGCCAAAGGCAGCATGTACATCTTAATCAGGGAACACAAAAGCAAGAGCTCTGGGGGAACCTGGAGTGGTTGTCTAGGAAACAGCAACAAAAACCCCAGCATATGAATTCTGCTGTTAACAAGCAGTCAAGGTTCATGAAGACAGTACAACTTTTCAAGGAGCAAATTCTGAGAATTAGAATCTCTTCTGAGAATTCCCAGATAACATAAAGTTTCGGAAATGTCACATAATTTAGACAAATAGGTATGATGCAATTGACAAAAAAAACCTGCAGCATTGTAAATAGCCTGAGCCAGTGGCCACACTTTGCACCCAAATTTTGCATTTTTATGGTTTGGTTTTATGGTTGGTTTTCCTGAAACCATCTTCACATCTACATGTGAAGATGGTAAGAGTCTGACAGTGACATATTTACTGTAGGTGTTAAATCTGCATTTTACTTGTAAGACAATGTTGAGAGCCAGCACAGAGTATTGTACTTTCCCAGATGTAATTGGCTGGTGGAATGAGATACTGGTAAAACATTATTAAAATGTATATATTTGCTTGTTTTTAAATTTCATAGAAATTTTTGCTTTCTGCAGATCAATCTGGAATGTCAGACAACTGCAACACATCATATCCTTTCATACCAGATGTCCTTGGGTTTTGTTCCAATCAGTTATTGGTTTCACTTGTGAAAAGAAAATTGAGAGTTCATAAACAAAAATTGCATCTTCAAATTATTACTATCCTGGATATCTGCAGTGTCCAGGGGTCAGCATTAAAGGATGAACTTTGTAAATTGCCTGGTCTAACAATAAAAAAAAAGTAAAGTGTCTGGGTTTTTTTTCTTCCCCTCCAATTTGCAGCAGGGCAGTATTACAGCAAGTTGAAAAATATCAAGCGTTACTGATTGCAACATTTTTTTTTCTATCATCTTCTTTGACAAATATTTTGGAGCAAGGATATTGGTACCTGAATAGAGTCTTTTAACTGTGGTTAAGGAACAGCTACCTGGGTAATATTACAGCCCGAGTGGCCTCCTCTCTGAGCAGCAGGTGTGTGTTATCTCCGCGGCACAGGAGGAAAGGCTGATATGATAAGGAGTAATGCAAGTTTCCCTGACACTTGTGTCATTTGACACAAATGTCAGTGACACTTGACATTTTGTGTCATCGTCCTAAATTTCACCTCCTCTTGGATACCTGTCAGCCACCCCCCTCACCGAGACAGGGCTGAAACCCGAACAGAGGAACAGGGGCACAGATCAATCCTGTGCCCGGAGAGGGCCCACGGTGTGCTCAGAGTCCCCGTTATGAGGCACTCGATGCTCGGAGGCGGTGGCACAGGTGGCATTTGTCCGCGGTGAAGTGACAGAAAGCACAGACAGGTGAGCGCCTTCCAGCGCCGCTCCGCAGGCAGCCGGGCCCTCCCTCAGCTGCCTGGAGCAGCGTCATGAGCCCTTCAGCTCTCTTTGCCAGCCGAATTCCAAGTTTCAGGCTTTGCCACAAGCTTTCCTCCCTGCACAAAACATCTGCCGCTTTTTTGGCTGCGGAGGGGTTTTCTCCTCTGAAAGGTCACCTCAGCTCCCAGCAGCCACTGCTGGCTGCCGATCAGCGCTGCTGCGGGAACTTTTCCCTATTCATCAATCTAAAGTTTTACCATACTCTCTTCCCGCGGGGTGCCCTCCCCCAGCAACCTTCTGTAAATTTAAAACCGGGATGATTTTCCCGTGCTCACCCGGCCGCAGTTAACATGGAAGGGCAGCGGCTGCCCCGGGCCAACCCCGCCTCAGCCGCCGCAGCCCGAGCTGTGGGAGCCGGCGGCCTCCTCAGGGGATGGGAACTGCGGCGCCTGCTGTGCCAGCACCTCCAGAAATCACGGCTTAGAGCAGATCCCGAGGCTCCCTCCTCGCAGCATCTCACAGGCGTCGTGGGTGTGCTCGCGTTTCCCTCACAACAGGCTGGGTGCCGTGCCCGGGTTTCTTTCACGGGGCCCGGTGCTGTCCCGGGGTGCTGTCCCCTGTCTCA
>VZTT01038061.1:3065-21999 GCA_013400855.1 Buphagus erythrorhynchus | reverse complement strand
GGTGTCCGGCATTGTCGCGGGGTGTCCGGGTTTGTCTCACAGAGTGCCCGGTGCTGTCCCCGGGGTGCCCGGGTTTGTGTCACAGGGGGCCCGGTGTTGTCCCGGGGTGCTCGGGTTTGTCTCACAGAGTGCCCGGTGTTGTCCCGGGATGCCCGGGTTTGTCTCACAGAGTGCCCGGTGCTGTCCCCGGGGTGCCCGGGTTTCTTTCACGGGGCCCGGTGCTGTCCCGGGGTGCCCGGGTTTGTCTCACAGGGGGCCCGGCGTTAACCCGGTGTTGTCCCGGGGTGCCCGGGTTTCTTTAACGGGGCCCGGTGCTGTCCCCGGGATGCCCGGGTTTGCCTCACACGGGGCCGANGTCCCCGGGTGCCCGGGTTTGTGTCACAGGGGGCCCGGTGCTGTCCCCGGGTGCCCGGGTTTGTCTCACAGGGGGCCCGGCGTTGTCCCAGGGTGCCCGGGTTTCTTTAACGGGGCCCGGCATTGTCCCGGGGTGCCCGGGTTTGTGTCACAGGGGGCCCGGTGCTGTCCCCGGGTGCCCGGGTTTGTGTCACAGGGGGCCCGGTGCTGTCCCCGGGTGCCCGGGTTTGTCTCACAGGGGGCCCGGCGTTGTCCCAGGGTGCCCGGGTTTCTTTAACGGGGCCCGGTGCTGTCCCCGGGATGCCCGGGTTTGCCTCACACGGGGCCGAGTTTCCCTCAGGAAGGTGTTCCAGCCCCCGTGGCGGCCGGCTGGCTGCGGGGACCCCCGGGGGGAATCGGCCGGGCAGTTTCTAGAACTGTCTGAGGGCTCGGCCTGGCCCTGTCCTGCCCTGAGGCGCCCTGCCCGCCTCCGCTGACCTCCCCTGGCATGGAGGACCTCAGTAGGAATAATATTTTAACACATCACTTTTAACCATAACTTGTGTTGCCCGCGAGTGACCCCAGCAAGGTTACCGAGCTCCCCGGGGAGGTCGCGCCGTGGGAAGCGCTGAGCTGCCTTGTCCCCAGCGTGCGCGGCTGGCCGGGGTGCCCGCCGGCTGAGCAGAAAGGCAGCAGATGTTTAATGTCTGTCTGCGAAATGCGAAATGCCTCCAGGCTCTTCACTGTTCAGCCCTTTATGGTATTTCCCTTATGGCTGCCTCGCTTCTTTTGTTCTTCCTTGGCAAGCTAAACGAGGAAGGAACTCGTGAATTAATAGAGGAGGAGGTGTCAAAATTTAAATGATTTTTTTCTTGCTAGTATTTACTCAATTTGCAACACTTGTCACTGAGGGAAGTAATATACTCATAAAAGAGAAATCCAGAGACTTTTAATGCGAGAATTGGTGAGGCTGGAGGTTCTGGAGGAAACCTGCCTTTTCTCCATCCTCAGGAAGGTCAATAGCTACTCTTTGTCCCAAGTTGTGTGAGTCCTTTGCTCTCACCATTAATGTCATCAGCTCATTTGGCAAACAGTTCATTTCTTTTTACAAAATATATAGCAAAAATACTTTAATGAACTTCAAAATTATTTTTTGAAATTTAAAATCACAACTCATTTCTAAACAGATATTTGTGCTGTAGATGAAAACCCTCAAAAAGCCTGGAGACCAGAAACATTTTAGCTCCTCAAAAATAAGCTTGAAACCTTTGTCCTTTCTCTGTTCAGTCCGTGTTATAGACTTCATGATCTTTTGTCTTTGAGTATATTCGTTTTTCCCTGGGTACTTTACTTTAGCAGCACTCACCAGGCAAATTAATCTAAAATGAAGTTTACAACCATGTATCTGAAGTTTCCAGGCCTCAGAAGGACTTGATTTGTGTAATGGGACAGGATTTAATTCAGCTGTAATTTTTAATACAACTTTAAGTAACAGCCCTTCATAATTCTTGAGCCAATTATATCTAACTGCTCAGAGATTATGTATTGTATGTGGATTCAGTTAACTGTATAGCACCCCATCAAACTGGTACATACAATTGACCTCAGCTTGTGATAGACTACAGGAGGAGACACAGATATGAATAACTTTCCTGGAATGACAGATGGGACTGCAGCAAGAGTTTGGCCATTGTGTTTCAGTTGTACTAATATGTTATGGATCAGCATTAC
Organism: Buphagus erythrorhynchus; assembly: GCA_013400855.1. NCBI lineage: Eukaryota > Metazoa > Chordata > Aves > Passeriformes > Sturnidae > Buphagus > Buphagus erythrorhynchus. Next base: position 19,935 of record VZTT01038061.1, on the reverse strand, counting down.
AAAATAAGCACATTAACACTCTGGAGAAAGAGAAAGTCATTGGCAGAGCAAGGAAAAGAATTTATGAATACCATTTCCTAATCCTTCAGTCTAAACACTAAACCCTGTTGTCATTAAGAATTCAAAAATAGAGAATATTGTTATTCCTAAACTGTGGTCGTGCATTTTTATTCAAGGCTTACCTCACATATTGTAATGTATTATAGAAGATATTGACAAAGTGGAATTTCTTAAAGGAATGGCAATCTGTCATGCAAAGGCTGCTTTATTTGCAGTGTCTGTGACTCAGTGGACTGATGGTACTGTCACTTCTTGAAAATTCTAAGTGGAAGAGGCTACAAATAAACCAAGTCTCCAGCTTGCCAGTGATATGCAAAGAATGACTATCTGATAAAGGGAAATGATATAACTACATAAGTACAGCATTTCTTATGCAGCCCTGGAAAGCAGCCCCTATTGTTCTCTCTATGGGGCAAGTATACAGATAGAGGTAAGTGCATTATTTAGTCTATACATTTCTCTAGGAGAAACCTGACCCTGTCCATCTTTCATTGTGAAGGGTTTTGGACAACTTCTGCCTCTGAAAAAGGAACAGGTGTAAAGTGAATGAAAAATAATGTCTGGACCATGAGGAGTTACTTCATTAATTCTCAAAACATGGAGCAGAACTCTCCAGTATCTGCAGCAAAGTGGCCAAGAAAGTCTTTCACAACTTGATCTGCAACATAATAGCTGTGGAGCAAGAAAATCCCATGTGGTTCATGTTCATGGTCTCTGTTATTACTGGTGCTTTTAAAAAAACACAAACAAACAAAAATAATCTTTGATTCTTGTGCTAATAAGTGTATGGCATACTGCAAACCACCAAGATAACTATGGCTGATTTAGTTAGGAAAAAATTGTGGTAAACATATAGAAAAATTAGATAGAAAGATAACCCTCACAAAACACTAAATATTGCATTAAAAAAATATAAAGTGAGTCCAGTATTGGTCTCTGCCACTTTTAGAGGTGGGAGGATAATTCCACCATTAAGATTCAAGGAGCAGAGGCAGTCACAGGTCATGTTTTCTCATTGAGTATTGATGGGCCATATTTGTACACATTGGTTGGGAATGTTTTGGATCATTATAGCTGTGCCTCTTGTGAAGTGTAGGTGTTTGCATTCCTGACTCGCACAGAGCTGTGAGGGCTTGGAAAAAACAGACCCTGAGCTGGTGTTGAATGTGTGCGTGTGTGGGGCTTTCTTTAGCAGAACCAGAAATCTTTGCCAAGCTCTTGGGTAATGAATGAACTTGCTGAAAGCAGAGGATGTAAAGGTTAAATGGAAGAAGGAAGGTAGATCAAGGCATGTTTCTTGAAGGTGAACTATAGGGGAGTTCAGGGATTCAGGCATTAATCATTGGGTTCTGTACATGTTTATGATAGGCAATTATTGGGTACATCACTGCTGCCTTTGAAATGCTGTGTCTTCTCTCCTCCTTCGCAATAGCCCAGGATTGGATGCCAGTTTTCTTCCTTGTTGTCCTGTGTGAAAAGTAAGTTTGTGCCTTTCCTATGTAGATCGTGAAAAGGGTAATTTTCCCCTCTGGCTTTCCTTCTGTACCACTAAAGTAGAGACACTGGGATGACTCCTCTAGAAGACACAGCTCCACCTCTTATTTCCATACTTTCTATACATAGCACATCTACTTTCCTGTTTCTCTGGGAGCTTGGGGAAGTTTCTTTAATGTTTGAAAATGAAGCATCATTTTCCTGTTTCTCTGGGAGCTTGGGGAAGTTTCTTTAATGTTTGAAAATGAAGCATCATTTTCTTTTCCACATGAGAGCACCCAACCTGATCTTCTAGCTACATTAGGAAAGAAGAAGTGCTATAAAACATCCAGGCATGGCGTAATAGCCTTTTGATGGATGTTTCCCATGTCAACAATGCTATTTGAGACCATTGCCTGAACCCCAGTTTTGCACAGTTTCCTGTTTTCAGAGTGGCTTGTGATATTAGTTCTAAAGTCACTTAGTATGAATTTTAAAAAGATAGGGCACGAACAGGAGCAGACCTGCTGTCCCTTGTCTTTTAATATCAGAAAAAACTGTGTAATTAGGCTATGGAGAACAGGAGTTGTAATGAAATTTGGTGGGTTTTCCAGTTTCTTTAGCTTTTACATTTACTGAGGTGATTCTTATTGAATAAGTCCCTACATTATCATCCCTTTGTAGTGTTTGTCTTCCATGTGTTTGGAGTCAGTATGGGTCGTTTTCACAAATATATCTGGTGTTACCTTTAGATGCCACATTTCTTAGACTTTTCATTCTTGCTGTGGTTACTTGGTCACTTTGATCTTTCCCTACACTAGCAATATTTCCAAGCAGCTCTGGAATAGCTAATGCTTATGATTTAAATCTTACACTGTTGGTAATGGACGCTTTGCTTAGATACATGATTTAATAATAAAGCTGCAGAACAGAAATTTTCACATATGATTTCTTTTAAAAGAAGCTTTGGTCCTTGCAGGGTTTTTGCAAAATGTGTGTACACATTTCCAAATATTAGATTTTCTAAACTATGGACTGTACAGGGTAGCAGGCTTGCCATTAGCTCTGTTTTCTTGTTTTTCAACAGTAAATAGTGAACTAACTATAAAACAAAATGGCAAACAAAAACTGTAAAGGGAGAATATATGATGCAAACTCTGGCTTTTGGGGAGGTAGAAGGAAAAAGGGAAAGAAAATAAAATATCCAGATTTCCCAGATTTTAATTCAACCTCCTTCTTGTCCATGTGAATGTACTGTAGAAAGTAAATCTATTACCTCATATTCCTTTGCCTTTCCAGCTGCCTTGCTTTTTATGGCACATGCTGGATTCAAATTTAGACTAAGCTTAGTGACTTCTCCAATCTTTTATTTCAGATTTGCATATAAACAGAAAATATACAGCCCCAGAAGGAATGCAAATACTACATCTATGTCATAATTAGCATTAAGACATTTAAGAAAAATGGAAAAGGGATTTATGGTTTTGTTATATGAAAAAACTGTTTATCATTATAGACCTTAGTTGAAAGTTGTTGTCATCTGAGTGATGGTTTTGGAGATTGCATACTAGGAATGAAAAGAGATACACCTCCCTTTCGTCATAAGCTTTCCTTATGACAACAGTGAATTGTCTTGCTTTGTCCTGTAGTCTGCTAAGATATTAAATTAGATTTGCTTATTCATCTGTGTGACAGTTACACTGTGAATCGTTTTCATCCATTTCACAGAGCTATTAGTAATAACAAAGTGTTGATATGTTTAATACTACAAGACAGACGGTCTCACAGTTCCTGTTCTCAGGATGCTGTAGGGTCTGGGAGACTCTTGAAGTGTTCTTAACGTTATTTCCATATTTTTTAAATGCTTTGCAAGGTTATATAAGACTTACTTGGGTATTACTGTTTTTTTTTTTTTTTTAAATAATCTCACCCTCAAGAAACCTGATGTTTTCTTGCAAATTTATTTTAAGATGAAAAATTAGGTGTCTCCCTCAAGGAATTTCCTTTCAGTTAAAAAAAAAATCATACAAGAATTGCCTTTTGATAAGCTTTTCCCCTGTGCTTGCTGCCTCACAGAAATCTGAGTAGGGCTGGTTATTTTATGAGGATTGTGTTTCTTGTCTTGGACTTTCCGAACTGCTTACTGTCTGTGATGGACTTTTCAGACCTTGCATCTTGCAACATTTCTGTGGTGAAAGTGTACTGGGAGAATATTCCTGCATGATACATTTCGTTTATGCAACTTCAGCACATGGTCAGTGGGGAGTATGCTAAATTAATTTGGATTCTTGGACCCACCATCTGGGGATAATGAATCCCTGCAGTGTGGAAGAGAGGCAATAACACTCCAATGTTGGTCAATCCTCTATCTATTCCTTGGGAGTTCTGGTGTTGATCATAACACCAATAACAGTAAAAATGCACAGAGAATCATGTTGGGTGACTGCCCAGTAGCATCCCTGTGGTCTTTGTTTTCTGTTTGTGACATTGAAATCTCTTTTCTCATGGCATTGCATTGGGTTTTGTATGTGAGACTCTCATGCTGTACTGCCCCTGTGTTTATCTTAAGCATCTGACACAGTCCCCCTCTGCTAAGTGAATTTTTATGGGGGAAATGGCTGCATTGTTTGTTGAATTCCAACTGTTGAATTTTTTCTGGAAAGCATTGTTGATATGTAGCAGGGTTTGCCAATAGCAGCTACATGAGCTCTGCCTCGGTGTGAGGGTAGGGAGAGAAGCATTCCTTTGGGATCATTGTGTTACCTGCAGGCTTCCTGTTGACCTTTTTCTCCTTTGGGGTGGAAAGGGACCACCTGCATCTGTTATGGGGTGGTCTTGGCTGCTGCAGATGGGGTGAACAGGATCTGACCTAGGAACACATATGTGAAATGTGATAGAGCCTCGTGCCCAATCTTTGTGCAGACTGCTTTGCCATTTGATGAACATCCAGCCAGTCACTCTTGATAAGTATTGCTATAAGTGACCTAGAACTTTGGTTTTTTTCATTTATTTTCCTTTTATAATCAGGCAGGCAGAAATATTTGCTTTGATCAGTCATCTTTCTATTTTCCTATTCTTTTACCTGTAGGTACCAGCTTTTATCATTTCCCACAGCTCTGTGCATACAAACACAATAAACAAGTAGTAAAGTGTCTGAGTCATCAGATATAGTTCCTCAGGGAGTCTTGCAGAAGAGAAGTAGATTGTGATTTTTGCTGCTGTTGCTGTGCTTATGTTAAGAGTCCCATGACACTGGCCTGGTACTCATTTATAAGGAGAAAAATTCATAACCAGATGAAGCAATCAGGAAAATCAGAATATTTGGAATCTTCTGGTGGGTTTTATGGGCATGGTCAACAACAGATACATATATAGCAGTAACTCTTTCCCATTGGGTTTTAAAGTAAAACTGGGAAATAACTGATGTCATTAACAATGACTAAATTTGCATATTCATTATATTATGCCAATGAAAAGCAGGACTGTGAATAAACCAATGTTATAAGTGGCAAGGGATGTTTTTTGTCTGGTGCCTTATGTGGAACCTTATTGCTTTGACAATTGCTGATTTGATGCCTTCCCAAATGCTACTTTTTCAAATAGCTTCTTCCAGGGAAGCCTCCTCAAAAAATTCCCTCCAGATTTGATAGCTCCTGCCATAACACAAATTATGTTTTTGCCTCCATTTCTACACAGTGTTCTTTGTATTTGAGAGAGTATCTGAAGTCATACATGGATGAAATATGGAAACATTCAATGAAGGTCCATAAAATTTGTATAGATCATCCTTCTTCCAATCTACTTCCTAAGATAGCCTTGCAAACTTGTAATACATTTGTATTCCAGATATTGTTTATTATTTCTATTGTCGAGAGAGAATTATTGAGGAGAGAAAAATAAAGCCAACATTAACCCAACAGAATCTTAAAAAAAGTACTTTCTATCTCCAGAAAGCATGGCAACAGATAAAGCACATTGATAAGCACACTAGTGCAGGTGAAATCATGTTTAACATCAATATCATATGGTCATCAGAATCTGGTGTACTGTAAATTATTAAACATAATCTTGACAGTTGCTCCCTGCAGCTTGTGGTCTTAAGGTGATAAGAGCCTTTGGACAGAAATCCTTGGCTTGTAATAATTCTGTAATGGTGCTGGATGTGCACTGCCTGTGGCAAGGGCACTGACTTAAAAGAAATATAATGAAATCCAGGACAGAGCAATGAGGAAAGAGTAATTAATATATCATAACTGAGATTTTTATGATGTGAGCTGAAATGTACATGAGGCAAATGGAGCAAGAATGAAGAGATTTGCTACAGATTTCGAGAATTGCCAATACTGGCAGAGGCCTACCAAAGGATATGGATGCTTCAGTCACCCATTTGCAGTGAACTGATTTTCAAAGGTCAGCACTAATGTGACATCTTCCTGTTTCCAGACTGTCATGTTGTCCATGTGGTGTGTAAAAACTAAAATTCAGGTTGGTGTTAGGGAGATCTAGCGGTACCCTACATGTGACTTTGTAGATGACATGAAGCAAACAAACAAATAAATAAGAAAAAAAGCCCAGAGTTCTTTCATTTATCTTATAGCATGTATATTTTTTGTTTCTGCAAAATTGATTAGAGAAGAAAGCAAGTCAGAATTTCTTAAGGTTTGCTTAAGGTGTACTCTTAGTGGAGTGTGGTTCTAGTCATAGGAACTTAATAGATATAAATTACTTCTTCCCTCATCTTGACAAAAAGAATTGGCAAACAAATTTTGTATGTCTACAATATAAGGCTTCTAGAAAATGAAATATAAAAACACATCTCTTTTTTTAATGCGTAGATTCATGCATTCTGAAAGTTTAGAACCATGGATATTCAGAAGCTGTGATCAGTAGATCAGACTGGCATTCTCTTTGAACAAGTAAGAAGGACAGGCTTTAATGATATGAATAAAAATAACTTTCTAACAAGTAGATTCTTACAAAATAACCTTGTCCTCATTTGCTACAAAGGACTTCAATCTCTGTTTCAAGTGGAATGGAATTTTGGGAGTAAAATTCCAGGTAGTTGTAGATGTTGGGATATGTGTTGTTTGTGGGACATTATGTTCCAGTTTGCCAACTTAAAGACTAGCAAGAAAATGCCTGCAAAATAACATGGCTACCCAGACTGTGCAGCCAGGTCACTGAACTTCTAATATCACTGGATTTTCTTTAATAAAAATGGAACAGTAAGTGGAACTGCAATTAGAGGGTGCCAAAGTAAGTTTTTATTTTTCATAAATATTTTATGCTGATTGTCAAGGGAAGAAGAGGTTATGTGTCTATTTTAGCTTAAGTGCATGCTCTGAGCAGGGTCTGGGTAGATGGCATCCAGAGGTCTCTTTCAAAATACAATTTTCTCTGTTTCAGTGCCTGCTATATTAACAAGAGTGTCTGTATGTATGACAAGTGTGTCTGTGTGTATGAAACAAAGTGAAATTTTTTTTTAATCTTTGCAGACAACAATTTGCACAAGTAGGGTTATTGCAGGAATGTTTTGTTGCCTCCAGAACAGTTCTGCTCTTGCACACTGATGTATGAGAACTCTTTACTGTGGCAGAACAGTTCATGGAGGCCCAGAGGGGACACACCTAGGCCACGCTCCTTGATACAGTTCCCAACACCTCTGGTTGTGCTGACTTTCATTCCTTGGTTCCTTTAGCCTTCTCAGGGTATTCCCAGGTCATCAGCTGTTTAACAAAGCACATTATTGACATTCATCTGCTTTATTACTCCTTCACCACGAAACACAATCCTGGGCACTTCTGCTCAACTTGCTGATGGGCTTTTCTAAACCCTTCCCTTGGGAGTTGATGTCCATTACAATCCTTGCTTACAGAAGGACTTGTCACCAGAGTATGTGAGTCTGGAATCAGAGTTTTGGAATCACTTATCCTGGACTGGAGTGTGCATCTTGGAGCCTGAAATTCTTAGGATTTATTTTTGTTTGTTTCTATTGAAATTCAGCGAAATGAAGTGGCTCTACTTATTTGAGACTTGCATGCATATGAATATGCCACCAAATAGCAATATGAAGGACAGTATAACCTACTGCCATGTGACATAATTTAGAGGTGGTATATGAATATGAAATTATTTCAATGATCTAAAGTTTCTTCTTTTTCCCAGCATGTCAATAAGTAGAAGTATTACATATGCTTAGAGCTCAAATGTTATTATGTCTCCACAGGATACCAGGATTTGATGTGCTGCACAGGAAGTTTAATATATAGTATTATGCTCTTGCTTATTGTATTTGAAATCACTATTGGGTTGAAAACTTGATCTGACTCTAAAAATAACATATATTTCATTTTTATTTAAAAAAGAGAAAAGTGTTCATTGATCATCCTGAAAGAGGTATCACAGTCAATGAGGCACATTGTAGAAGCATAATTAGTCAGATGATGATCTGGCATGTGCAGGAAGAATCTAACAAATTTATCAGTGTGTCTGAAGCAAGTTAATTTGGCTGCCTTAATCTATGTTCCATATAATTGTTATGACAAAGAGAGTAACCCAGTTTAATTTTAATGTTCAAAAAGCCAAGAGAAATTGTGATTAGTTACAATTAGGAATAGTTCAAATCAGTGAAATAATATCAAAACAGGACCCTGAAATATTATTATAGCCTAATTTTTCCAGAATCTAAAGTAGTAAAAACTCCCAGTAATTCTGTAATTTAGTTATGATCGTAAGCACTCTTTAAGTTGGATTAGAAGTGGAGTCCCAGATTAATGTTTCTTATTGCACCCCTTAGGCTGCTTCTTTTTTTTATTATTCAGTTCTGATAGCCCTATATGCTCACAGTTCTTGTATATACTTGTATATATAAAGTATATACACATGTATATACTTGTATATATAAAGGAGAAAGCTATTTGGAGGGCAATGGTTAGGTTCAGCCTAATGGATGGTTGTCAAAATTACTTTTCCCCGAGTTCTTGGCCTGTAATTCTCAGTGAACTCAGTGATACCATAGGTCAGTCTATTCAGATGAAAACTCCAGTGTTTAAACATGGGCATTTGAAAACAGAAATGTATAAATATTTTTGAAATATTTAGGTCTCTAAGCCAGCATTTACTTTCAGAAGTGTCACCTTTCATGTGCAGATCTGTTTTCTTCTCTCCTTGCAAAGTGAAAATAACCAATCTTAAATAACTGCAGATACAACACTGTACGACTTAAGTAAGTATAATCAGCAGACAAAATAACTTGCAGTTTCTCACTTTGATTCTGTTCCTTTGCTCCATAGTACAAGGTGGTTATTGCAGTTCCTGACCATCTGAAAGCCATGATTCTGAGCCTGTGCAGCTCTCTTGCTCCTTTCAGTGGAGCACTGAGGCTGCCGGAGCTGCCCAAGCCTGGCTCAGGCTGGCAGCTGTGTCAGGCAGGACGTGGAGTTCAGTAGCTCAGTCTTCCATGTTCCATAACATCTTCACTTTGCCAGGACTTTTCTCTGCTTTGACTGAAGAACTTAAACGGGATGGAATCACAGAGACTAGGAGGGATGTCTGGTGCTTAGCTGACTTTGAAAACCTGGCCTGTTATTGACTGCGGCAGCATGAAGAAAATCAAGCATTTGTCACCAAAATTTTAAAAAATCATTGTAAAAATACCTGGCAAATCTCCCTAAGGCAGGCAACCCTCTTCTGCCACTGGTCACCCTCAAATCTGCTACTAGGTAATTTATGTAGAGGCCTAAAAGTGAGGGTACTCTGTTTGTGTGTTTAAGAAATGCTACAACAGACGCAGAGCTTGAAAAATTTACTGTAAATGTTCTGGACCAGCCAAATGGTTCTGCTGTCCTTTCTGAAACCACACATACACAATGTCCTCCAGAGGTGCTTTCCTATTTTCTCTCTTCAGCCCTCAGAAGGATGGAATTTGGGGAGACTGAGAGTACATTTGCTATTGGCACAGAAATAAATGTCAGGCTACAAATTCTTCCATTCTATTTAAGAAAATCTATTTTTCACCACAATGGTGGAAAAGCTTGTGCAATTCCTCTTGTATAACTGAGATGTACTCTGTAACATAGAAATGTTGATGCTTCCTGCTGCTTTTAAAATCTGTGTCTTATTTTAACTGTAAGTTTCAGTCTTTTGAACAAATGCTTTATTTTTTTTTCAACTCGCTCGATCACTCAGATTTCTTTAGTTGTATTATACCACCTGGAATGGAAAGAAAAGGAAATGTTGACTGAAAACTGCTGTGTCCTAGAGGTGAATTATCAGATCAACATTTCTTGAGACAAAGTTTGGAAAGAGCTTTATAAAGATTTTTATAATTTGTAGCTCATTGCCAAGTTTAATCAGTAATGGTGTGAAGGCTTTCAGCTGGGCCTGTCTGTAAAGATCATGGTAGCTGAACTCCAGGTGCCCCTGGAGTGTGTTGAGCTGCATGGCAGTGCTGAAGAGGCTGGCTGTGCCTTAAAGCACACTCTGGTATGGTTTAAAAAAGTGCATGTGCTGAACACAGATATGAAAAGGCCTTTTTATTCATGTTTTCTTCCTCCATGTGCACACATTTTCAAAAGAAATCTCCACTGCTCTTCGGACAGGGAGTGCTCTGTGCTGCTGGCAGTGCCATCAGGAGCACTGATCAGCCTCACACCAATCCAGCCAGCTGATCAATGTGCTTTATCAACTGCTTCCAGCTCTGCCTTCTGCCAACTTCTCTCAAGGGCAGGGACTCCTTTGTCTTTCAGGAGTTCAGCCTGTCACCTCAACAGATCTCTGCAGCAACCTCTGCAGCAGAAGGCAGTAGGGGATCTGTACTTTTTTTTCATATCTCAAAGTAGTATTTTGCTTGCTTTCTCCCAGTTTCCCTTTAAACAGCATCATCCAGCAGAAAGTGGAAAACCTGCTGCTGAGAGTGAAGTCAAAGACATGTGACTGAGTGCAACAGCAGCTGGAAGCATCCCTCACTGGCGTTTCCCTTCATCAACACTCAGTGCAGTTATGTGTAAAGGTGAGGGGGAGTTCTAATTATGCATTTTCTGAACATTACATCTCATAAGATCATTGACAGCTAATCAGAAATTTCCAAACTTGTTCAGCATTCAAAGACACTTTGTAATCAAATGTAAACTTCAAATTTACACCTTTATATCAAACCTTATGTAGATTCTGTTTTCAGTGGCCTTTAATGTAAAACACACCAGCACTTCAGAGGATTTGAAATGCTGACTAGTTCTCTCTTGCTCTAATTCCTTTAGAGTAAGCACAAGAGCTTTTAGAGAAAGTTCAACAATTTAATTCACTAATTAGACCTATATACATAAATATGTTCCTAGCATTTGATTTGCCTTAGTTCAAAGTAGTAAAGTTCCAATTCAGAAGCAGGGTAGGGAAATACAATTTACTTCCACATGTTTTGTTTGGGGCTAAATATTAGGTAAGAAATTTCCCAGCACCTTTGCTACTTTTACAATGTGCCTGATGAAATTTAATGTCCAGGAGCAGAGATTATGACAGGCTGACATTTCTGAGTACAGCCCTTCCAAATAGTCTGATACCAGGTCAAGTAAGGAAATTAAGATATTTTGGAGGATGACGAAAATTTTAATTTCCTTCTCCTTTGATGTCACTTAGAAAGGGGCTAACAATTCCAGCACATAAAAATGTTTTTGAATAATGTTTCTGAAGGCTTTTTGAGTCTTAATTTGAGTGAAATTCGGTTCTACTTTGTAAAGGCTGTAAGACTATTCAAACACATAAGGCTTTTTTACTAAAAAGCTTTCTTTGCTAAATAGTTATTTTTATCAAGACTTTTAATGCATTAAAATGCATTAGTCACATGTCTTGTTCAGTACTTAACACTGAAATATTACCTGCTCAGGGCTGAGGTGACAAAAAAGTGTAATGCACATATTCAGTAATACATTAGTTGCTGTCATGGTACCAGTTTTCAGGCAGAGCTCAGTCAAGGAAAGTTCTGTTTGAGGAAAAAAAAAATCTACCTGTCTATCCTTTTTTCTTCTTGCTTCTTTATTAAGCCTCTGAATGTGGAGAGCCAGCTGGACAATTTCCCTGTCTATTTCTGGGCCTAGGTGTTAATTTAAAATAGTTGTATTGAATTTAAGTTGTGATAATTAGTGTCTGAATTCACAAGAGTCTCCTGGAAGCTCAGCTTATCCTGTTCCCTCCATGATACTTCAGTGTCTCACCCCATAAGAAACTCTGTGCACAGTTGGAGGCCATTTCTGCAGTGAAACCACTGGACATAATTTAGTTTTCTGGTAGTATTAAAGTAATGAGTCAAAGATGAGCATAAACGTTGAAGAAATGTACTGTGAGTTCCCCAACTGAGAAATAAATGGTACTGATGGATGTGCTCTATATTTGCAAGGGTTTTATTGTGTTGAAGAATGCAGTTTCTAAGTTGTTGCTTTTGTTTTAGCTTGACTGTTCTTGTTAACTGAGAGATTTCACAATGAAGCCATTTTTCACCCCTGACCTGGCAAACACGGATGTCATTAAGAAAATGAGTTGTTACAATTTCTTCATGTGAACTCTTTCCTATGGTCTTCTATGAGGCCACTGCAGTATTTTCCTGCAAAGAAGCTCATGTCTACAGCCCCAGATGGGCTGATGGGTCAGAATAATAAAGATGTAATTGCATTCACCCATGCATTCAGCATAATAATTAAAAACCCTCAAGTTTTGGACTTTTAAAAGTGATTAACATTTGGAAATATTTTTCTTAAATGTTTAGAGTTACTTGTGCAAACACATTCCTTGTTGCACTAATATAGAAACTTCTTGCAATAGAGTTGCAGTTTCTAGCATTGATATAAAGAAGAAAAAGAGATAAACATTTGAGAACAAAGCTACAAAACTGTATTGAGACACCCCAGAAACAGGTAAATAAGATATATTCTTATACAATATAAGTATATTGCAGCAATTCATGTTCTACTTATTTAATGTATATAAAGAACTTCAGAAGAAAATTGAAAACTTTAAGCAAACTGTAAGTTCAGAAGGTAAGAAATAAACCTTATTATTAATTATTATGCTAAGGAATTGTATGCTTAATGACACTTCTAGAACTATCAGGACACAGTCCTAATTATATTCTATATTTTTCAGGGTAAGAAGTGATTTATTTATCTTAAAATATATTCAATTAAAAATTCATTAAAATTAAAAATTGATCAGATTTGCCAAATAATTCCCTTTATGCTTCTTATTTTGTAATAGGCATTATATTCACCAGTTAGTCTGTGGTATGTTGGAAGTATTAATGCTACTACTGAGATTGAACTATGAACTGGATCATTTTTTAATATTATGCTGAAAAATTCTGAGTGTTGCCATCAAGCATCAGTTTGATCTCTGTCTCATTAACAGACCTTACTTAAGATGTCATTCATTCAGAGTTCATGGGAAGAATAATTAAATATCCTTTGTGTAGTGGTAGTTGAAATAGTAGAAACCACAAGTGAGCTGAGTGGAAAGATCAGTAAGAATTTACAGCATACCTGGGAGATGAAGGCTTGCACTGAATGTGTGCCTGAAGCTCTGAGCTTTGCTCATCTTTGAGACAGTGAGTGACAACAGCCAGAGAAGAATGAGAGAAGTCATCAGTAGTTATGAAAGGATTATCTCCCCAGGAGAAATGGGGAATCTTTCCACCATTAATAGACAATTTTACTGCAAAGAAATACTTGGATTGAACAGTTTCTCACACTGAAGGACCAAACTAATTCCAATACTGGCTTGAACTTTAATTAAAAATTAAGAGGTCAACTCCTGTGGCCGTGGTTTAAGGGAGATTTGGTTGTAGAGCTGGAGTCTGAGCCTCTGTCAGATCTCTGAGTGTGTCTTAACTAAGTTGTCTGGTTCACAGCCAACTACAGTTTTTCTGCTCAGCCTCTGCCAGGCTATGTCCTAATTTCAAAACAATATCTTCACTACGTTTCAGTCCCCAAGGGCAGTAGCTACACCAGATTTAATTAAAACTGGGAATGCTAATCAGCAGGTCCTCCTGTAACTGAGAGATTTCTCACTGTCCCAAAGTTAAGTGGCTTTTGCCTCCTAGCATTGTGGGAAGCACTGAAATAATGCTCCAGGGTGACAGATCCCAGAGTGTGCAGTGCCAACATTCCTTACCTGAAACTCGGAACAGCAGCAGGTTCATTCAGGGACAGTTTGCCTTCAGACACATCAGTGGAGAGGTCACATAATTGAATTCTGTAACAAATCCCCTTTCTACATTTGCAAATCATAAAACAACATTCAAGACTTTTACTAATGAGTATGTGTACAGAAATTAAAAGAACCTTGAGTAACTTAATGCCCTTCTCTGCACTGAACTAGATGACAATTATAAATTATTGCAGATTTCTGTTCAAGGCTCAGAGACCTTGATTAGCCAGACTGCCCTAACCAGGGCAGGCACCTCTCTGGCCCCTATGATCTGTGCAACTGGATTTTCTTCCCAGGGTGTGCAGCACAGGAGCACAGGTGGAAGCAGAAGCACACTCAGAAGCAGGAAATGGCCTGAAGTTCAGCAGTTGCAACTAATCATTTAAGTCAACAAGGTGAACAATTATTTCCTTTGCTGCTTTAAAGAAAGAGGGGGGAATGAGGAAGGGGGAATAGAGTGGAAATAGTAAGCAATAAATGTACATGCTTAAATTTTCACTGCTGTAGTGTTGTGTAAGAGTACAGAAATTTCATGGATTGGATTTTACTTGCACAGGAAGTTTTGTGTTTGTATTTAATTTCTGGGAAGCCAAGGGCAAAGCAAAGCAATTAACATGTTGAAGACTTAAAAATAAACTTCAGAAGCTTCAAGTAAAATACCTTTAGCTGATTAGTGTTACAATGCATCTTTAATGAGAAATAAATGAGGATTGCATTGTTTCTTAGGATAAGGCAAGTTGTTAGATATCTGCATTGATAATATAGGGCTTAGAAATAATCTGTGAGCTACTTTTCCAGAAGAAAAATAGGAAATTTCTACATGGCTAGTGCACAGATAAGAAAAACAGTGAAACAAATACATTTGTACCACTTCTTTCCATAAAAAGCTTATTGCAAGGTGAATTTTAACATAGTCCTGTCACTCTTTGGATTGTTCAGACTCACCCCTTGATATGTATCTATGTTTCTCTATTTTTGTTCAACTGTTAGTTTTTCTTAAACTCTGATTTTACTACAAACTAATTAATATAAAAAGTGCAGGCTGTAAAATGTAGAATTATTAATTTTGAATGACCCTAATATAATATACTATCCTCTCTTGCACTCACAGCAAACAAAATTCTATGGAAAACAAGGCTCAGAAAAACACTACAAAATATTTCTTTACAGTCATCCTGTCATGGCTGTGTACCAAATAAAGGGGATATGAAAAGTGCTTTGATTGGGAAGATTGGCAGCATCTATGTTTTTAAATGAAATGATTTTTAAATATGCATGCATTTATTGTCTTGGTTAAGTTGTTGCACAGTAAAAAGGAATCCTGTTCTCTGAACAATAATTGGTCTGTCTCAGCTCTCAAATTGGGTCACAGTGAACAGACAGAATGCTCTGGTATTTCTCTCTTTCTCTTTTCCTTGCTTTCTTGGAAAAGTGATTGAAACTGTAATCATTACTGTGTTGAAGCAGTGTACTGATAAAAACCAGTGTTTTTCATGAATGATAGATGCTCTTCTTTTGTCCTGTTTTTGATGGTATTGTATTGTAGAACACTTTAAAGAACAATGTAGAAATCTGCTGTCTCAACAAAATATGCTGAAATGCACTGAATGAGTACAGTAATCCTAGTTATTGCTGGAGTTTATTTTTGGTAATAAACACTTCACCTTCTGTATGGGACTGTGGTAAAATGAAATGAATTTGAATCATTAATATTACATCATTTTACAGTCATCGGATTCCTAAATATGCCAAACAACATTCTAAATATCCCCAAAAAGGACTGAGGCTGGGTTGGAGATGACAATACTGTTCTACAAAGCTCAAATGCTACATCACTTCTCTCCAGTTATATCTCCAATTGCTCCAACAATTAAACAGGTTGGGAAGAGCTTTGTAGAAGGTTGTAGCTATTACCTTGTGAGCCAGAGCAGGAATGCTGGGAATCAGCCAGGCCTTTTTACTGGAATATGTGCACACTGAAAAAGGTACCATGGGATCTCTGAAGGATCCTCTGCTTGGTGTGAATACAGTGACCACCAGGGCATTGGGGAACCTTCCTCTATGGGACACAAAATGTATATTAACAATATTATACACAGTATTTATGTTTTTGATAACAGTGAAAATGTATTGATGTTGAATTGCTGTGAGTATCTGCACAGGCAGAGGAGTAAACACTCTGCAGGAGTGTCCCCTCATCCTCCAAAGTGTCAGGAGAGGATGGTGCCAGCTTCAGCCAAGGAGGGGAGCCAGTAGCTTTTGATGGGTTGTTTCCCACTCCTGTTTAATTTCTCACCCATGTCTTCATCTTCTGATTTCATGGGGTGACAGCTCAGGCCCCGACCTCTTGCCTTCTGCCTCAAGCTAACTCCACTGAGTTACTTTAGGAATCCTGGGAAGTGAATCCCACAGCACAGTAGGGGCCTCTTCAGTCCCACTCACTTCTGCATTGGTTGCAGGACAGGATTAATCTCCTGCTGCAGCTACCAGTCTCCAGCTACAGTCTCTGGTTGGCCAGAGTGGGAAAGCAGCTTTTACAGAGCTGAAGCTAAGTAAGGTGGCCCTACCTTCTCNCTGGTACGTGACTCCCACAGCACAGTAGGGGCCTCTTCAGTCCCCCTGACTTCTGCATTGGTTACAGGACAGGATTAATCTCCTGCTGCAGCTACCAGTCTCCAGCTACAGTCTCTGGTTGGCCAGAGTGGGAAAGCAGCTTTTACAGAGCTGAAGCTAAGTAAGGTGGCCCTACCTTCTCCTCATTGGCTAAGACAGAGCAAGACTTAGAATTAATAAAAGGGTGAGTCTAAAGTTCAGCTCAGGCGTTGTAAAAAAGTGACAGGAGATTCATTGTCTTTGTGCTGTGTT
Source organism: Buphagus erythrorhynchus (assembly GCA_013400855.1). Classification (NCBI taxonomy): domain Eukaryota; kingdom Metazoa; phylum Chordata; class Aves; order Passeriformes; family Sturnidae; genus Buphagus; species Buphagus erythrorhynchus. The sequence goes on along the minus strand of VZTT01038061.1, from coordinate 3,345 downwards.
CTTTTAGCAGCCTCAGCTTCAGTACTTGCAGGGTACTGCAAGAACTACATTCTGCTGTGGTAGTTTTACCTTTGTCTCACATGAATCCAAACACAGCCCACTGGTGTCCTGCCTGGAGTGCTGGTGACACGATTGAGGGAATCCCTGGACAGGCAGGTTGCCTTGTGTAGGGCTGTGCCTCTTGGATTGATAGAGCAGTATGAGCTACCTTTCTGTATTGCTGTGTCTTTTTTATATGGAAGAAGGTGAGAAAGATTTGAATACAGATAATGCCATTACC
>VZTT01038059.1:39456-52093 GCA_013400855.1 Buphagus erythrorhynchus | reverse complement strand
CTTGTGCTGCTCCAAAGGCTCAGAAATAGCAGGGGTTGTTAAAGGTGGCTGAGTAACCAGTTGCTAATCCCCCTGCTCAGCAGCCTTCCCATCTTCTTGTTGTGGTCACAACGAAGTAATATTGATATGAACACACAACTGACACAAACACACAAGGAGATTGTATGGAGCTACTCTGGAGCAGACTGTCTATCTCATCCTTGGAAGGTCACAGCCCAGGGCAGCATCTGCCCTGGAAACCACAGTATGCAGAGTCTGTAATGTGCACATGAACCCTCATGAACTCCAGACACTGGGACTGCACAAATTAAACAAGTGTGAAAGGGTCAGCAGGCTCCCCCTGTTAGTGAGCCAACATGCATTATGCAAACAGTCTGATTCTGCTCTCACATCAATTTTGCATCATTCCAGCTCATGGTTTTCAGTAGCTCCTCTCAGCTGACATCTATGCAAGTGTCAGAACAAAAATAATGCTCTTTTTCAGTCATTTCTGTAGAGCAAAATTTGTACCACTGCAGGCACCAAGTCCATGTTTCTGTTCTAGACACATTCTGAGCACTGAAATGTAACCCAAGAAGGTGGCATGTGGTACACACAGGTCACCCCTGGCTCCAAAGCCCCCTGGGAACAAACTGCATGGGAAGTGAATGACAGAACAGAAGATTACCCCTTCACTGGTTTTCTGCAAATCTGAAGAAGTGTTTCTTGTGTCATTGCCTGCGTCCCCAGCATCAGAGCTGCTCTTATTTTCTTCCTCTTTGCAGTCCTTATCATCTTCATCTCCAGGAGATTTTCGTGACTGCTTGGAGGATTTCTAAAATAATCAACAACAAAGTTAAAATTAAAACCTGAGCTTCAGCCATAGAAAGACACTTCTGAAATGTATGTGGAATGCTGTCTGATCATGCATTTCCCTGTTCAAGGTGAATATTGAGGAGGATATGTGGGGTGAAAAGCATTTTTCAGGTGAAGTAGCTGGAGTTACTGCCACCAATGAAGGAAATTTCTGTGAAATTCTGTGTTCAGCACAGGTTGGCAGCTCAATTGACTGAAAGACAGACACAGTAATAGGAGCTGGGTATTAGTGTTGGGTCACCTGTAGGTTTTGTTAGTTAATGAAACAGATGGTGCCAGCTTGACAAAAGTTTTGATTAAACACAGAGATGTAAAATGTGAATAACATTAGCAGAGCTGCTTTCCATACTTTTTTTTAGTGCTGTCAGCTTTAATATATTAACATTAGAGCCATGTGGAACCAATACATCTTTTCTGTTCCCTTTATGTTATGCAATTGTACAGTACAAAAGGATAAATTGTGGCATTAAGCCCACCATTTTCATAATCCTCTGTTTGCCCAGAGTCTTCTGGAAAGAAGATGGTAGACCAGACCTGAATTTCTAATGTAAAACACACAAAAGGGGTGAAAATACATTTTGTTCAGTGGATCAACCACAAAAATTCACACTCTCCCCCAAACTGTGCCTGGATCAGATTGTTTGCTTGCTTCTCCTCATTTCAATTAGTTTTCACTTTCAGAGAAGATGTGAAAAAACTGACTCTGCCACGTTTTCCACAATTTTTCAGGCAAAGTGCAGCCCTGGAGGCACATGCAGAACCAGAGGAAGTGACTACAGTGTTGCTCCCCTTCACCCAGGTGACAAGTGAGAAGCCTAGCTGCACCCAATGGTGTCACTTCTCAGGAGATTATGTCCACCAGCCACTGTGAGACAGACACATTACTCTTAGCTTCCTGATCTACACTGTTACTTAAGACATTAATAGGGCTGGTAGGTACTACAGTGCAGGTCTTATATCTACAAATCGAGCATCCTACTCCCTGCTTAATGAATTAGTTCTTCCTCCTTCCCATTCTGTATCCTGGAATGAAGTATTTTACACTCAGCTACAAGAGGAGCAGCTGAGCACATCTGACCCTACCAGATCTTTCTGGGAGATGGGAGAGGGAAGCTGCAATTCTCCCAGACAGGAACCAAACCTGAACTCATGACTCTCAGGAGGCCCACTCCTAAGGCTTTTTTTCTTCTTCTTGGGGAGAGACCTATCTGAGATGACCAAACCTATCAATCCATCTTTGCATGGGTTTTCTTTCCAGCCCTTCTGATCTCCTTCCCATAGTTTAACCTTCTTCCCAGTGTGTGGGCACTAGAACTGGGCAGAGTATTTCAACTATTGTCTCACCAAGGCTGTATACAAAATAAGAGCACTCCCCTTTGCCTATTTGAACATACTGTTATGATATCAGAATCAAAATGCCAAAGGAGGAAGAACAAATTTCAATTAGGTGAACAGTGTTCCAATTAAAAATGCCCATGGGTAACAACAGGAAAAGTCAGAAGATAACCTTTGAAGTGTATGATTTTTTCCGTTTTGAGCCGGCTTTTTCATTCTTCCTTTTTCCTTTTCCATCCTCTTCTACCCGATCACCTTCTTCCTCACTGCTGGCATCTGCTGTATTTCCTCCTTCTCCTTCAGTTTCTGATGAGCTCTGTTGCTGAATTGCCTTTAAAATAACAACAACAATAATTACATAAACAATAAAAATATCACTAATACTTATTATTTGATTTTTGTTCTGCACTGAAGATAGAAATAGTGGAAATGGACAGCTTACACTTTAATTTCTATAGTTAGGAAGAGCTCAGGTTATTTTTGCAATTATCATGAAAAAGGGCTGCAAAGGCAATTTTCTCAGTCACCACTGGAACTCAGTTATGAGATGCAGATCCTGGGATAGCATATTCTGAAGGGTTTACACAGAAACAGAAGATCTGATAACAAAAACATGTTTTCTGGAGGAGAACTAAGGGCTGCTCAGTGGAAACACCTGGTATGTTCTACTTTGGGAAAAACTACTGAAACTTCTGGACTTTGGCTGCAATAGGAGAGACTTTTTTGTGAGAGATGGCTGTTACACTCCCATCAAACAGCAAGATCTCTGTGTTTTGGAAAAGCAAACCCAGACCAGCAGGCTGAGCACTCTTTGACAGCCCATCCTCCACAGACTATTCACTGGATTTTTTAAAAATCCCCAAGTGTATGCAAAACATGTGTAGGGCTGAAAATATGAAACAGGAACTGAGAGAGGCAGCAGCTTTTCTGCAGGTGGTCTCTATCTCTGGCTTGTAGGGTTTTGTGATAATAATGTAAGAGGTGTTTGCCTTCTTTTGGAGGTGATTCCTGCCTTCAAAGGACTACACTTTTTTAAAGAGAAAAGTTCTTTGTTTTATACAGCCCACCAACTACTCTTCTCCCCCTTCAGCTTCACTGACTTTCTGCTCTGGACATCCAACAGGGAGAGCTGTTGTACAGCAGCAGCTGCTCCTAACAGCAGCTTAACCCTCCACCTCCTCACTCCTCTTAGCTTTGGCACTGTGTGTTATACATTACCAATGTAAAAATCAAAAGTGCAGTGACCTTAAGGTCTGTGTAAAATACATGGAGCCTGATATAAAAATAAACAACAGAAAGAAAAAGTCAGAAATTATTCATGTTTCTACAGGAGTAAATAAAACCATCCATTTTTAATTTAACTAAATGTGTTGCAGAATTTTCCACTTCACCACCCCAGAATATCATAGAAAGCAAAAGGCTCTGCAGCATGATTAAAGTTCCATTTGTCACAGAGTGTGAGACCACAGTTGTCTTTACATTACACAATTACCAGAGCTGTGAAACTTTCTTGCTCCATCAAAACCAGAACCTTACATATCATTCTTAAAATGCTCACTTTGACAAGCAGTAAAAGAAGAAAACAGGAAAGATAAGGAGCAATAGGTGTGAAAATAATTTACCTGATATCCAGTAAACTTTACTCCAGGGTTGTTTTCTATTTCCCACAGGCCTTCATTAAATCCTTTTCGCTTGTTCGATTTCCCAAACTTATCTTTATATTCTTTATATGGGAAAAGGTCTTTGGGTCCCAGGAACGCACTGCATTTTAACAGAGGTAACATTAAAAAAAAGACTTATCACTCTCCTCTTCAAAAAATTAAAACATTAACAGTGCAAATGTTTTCCCTATTCTTCTGCTCATTCCATGATTTCTTTTCTGGTTTTATTTTTTTATTTATTTATCACGCTGGCTTTGAGTTACTGCTGTGAGTCTGATTTAATGGACTGGCTCACCATCCTGATGTTTGATGTAGTAAAATCATGCTGGGTAGCTCTAGAAACAACTGAAACATCTCTATTTTATTAACTACTGCTGGGAACTGGCACTTGACCAGTTTATGAAAGTTTATGAAACAGTTTAGGATGTCATTGCTTGTGATAGCAAGGGACCAAACTTCCAATCCTAGTGTTATAAGCCCAGACAGGCCTCAAAAATGCCACATGAAAAGTTAACCATGTAAGAAGTGCCTAGGACCCATAAGCCAAAATTTATCCCTTGTACTATGGGATAGAAAAAGCAGTGGCATTTATTATTATCTATACTGCCAGTAAGCCTGGGAGCTGCTTTCTTGGAATTAGCCCCCCGCATACTAAATTCTGTACGAACACAATAAAAATTCTCTTTCCCAAAAATCTTATAATTTCATATAAGAACAAAAAACAATGGATGAATATAGGCAGATGAGTAATACAAGGAAACAATGAGACACACAGGGTGCTTGTGGCCAAATAGATTTTTAGACAGCACAGCAAAGGAGGGATTTTGTGCTTTGCTGCTGCCTAAGTCAGCTACGCACTGGGCCAACTAATTTCAGGCACAAGCACCACAATGCAGGGAAAAATAATTATAAAAAGAAGAGTGATGATTTGTCCTGCTTTTTCCACACACATTACAGTAAAACTCTAATTTCTTAACTCTTAAACCGAAGAAAGCATAACTTTCTTTTTGTTGGGTATCTGTATCTACTGTTTTCTGCATCGTGGCATTGAGATTGTAACCACAAGTTAAATTAAAACAATGAAGGCAAAAAGACCCCTTCATTCCCACATGTAAAGATTCTGTGCCATCAATGACCAGAGCTGAGCAAGTCTCAGTGTCCTTCACCATAATCACTGTCCTAGCTTCCTGATGATCTTTGCAATTCCTGTTAACTCTCTGGTCTCCATTACTGTGGGATTGTGGAGTTCCACCATGTCCAACACATTCATTGTTGTAACCTCACCATGGCATTGGGAATCTGCCCTTCTGTGCAGATGGGCTTCTGAGGCACAAAGATTTGTCCAAGGTCAAACTCAACTGATAGCAGACTACAGAGTAAAAACCAGCTCTCTTCAGTCTCAGTCTAATACCTTAATCACAGGATCATATTTCTTCCTTTCTGCAATCATTATTTCAGATTAATGCCTGATTTATGCCCAGCATTTATGAATGTGCAAAGTTCCATTCACTTAAATCATCCCACTGGCCAAGCAGTTTGCCAGTGCAGAGCCAACTGGTTGCTAAAAAGGCATCAGATGACAAGTCCCTGAGGAAAGAGCTTCCTTCTAACTCCACGTGAGACAGCATGGGATCCACACTCAGCTGGATATTGAGAAATACCTTAATTATATAATTACAAAGCCAAGAATGCATTTCTACCTGAAAGCCAAACGGTGATTTCCAAACTAACAGATGTCATGTTAATATTAAATGCTCTACTGAATAAATTATGTTATCTACGCTTTTGCTAATACCAGGAGATGTCTCCTTGCTGTCAAAAATATACACAAACAATTCTAACACAAATAACAAAGGAAAACTGTATGAAACTTAGTATGAGCTACCTTAACTTAGCTCAACAGTAATGTATGGAAATGTTTCTACAGCCTTTTATGCAAAGTAAACACTGAAAAACTGTCTAGATCTTTGCTTGAAATACATTCATTGCCACTGGAGAGTACAAGTTTCTACTGCTCTGCTATAAAACTAAGGAGCTGCAATCTACAGTTAATTTTTAACAGTTAGGCTTTTACATTTATAAAGTAGGAACTACAAACTTTTTTCCTGTTTCAGATGCTACAGTAAGATCATGAGCTCGCAAAATCCAAAACAAAAGAGATTATCAGTTTGGGATTAATTCATTTTGGAATAAAAATTGTCAGTTTTTTTTCTTAAATTTTTCTCAAAAAATGACGTTTCCATTCAAAAAATAATTACATTTTGGTTTCTGACTTGAAAGCATTGTAAGTTTATTTAAGCTTTATTATTTTCAGATTATTTTGTGACAGTACTATTAGACCACAATGTATCAAAATATCAGATTGCTTCATTCTAGTCACGGGAAGAACTATTTTAACTAAAGAAAGGCTATTATGAACTTTATAAAGCAGGAACTGCCTTTAAAGATTTTTTAAAAATAAAATGTGATATATGAGCTATGGAGATGATCATATTCTGGAATAATATTAAAATTCAAAAATAAACAATGAATTTTTAATAAAGCTTCAAGCTTCTAATACTGAATTTAAAATATCATCAGAATTTCTTTTTTCCCCAGTTTTAAAGGAATTCTAGAAAACATGTTACCTGCAAGTCGTGAAGGAAAAGTTTTAAAATTAAAATATTTCATGCAAAATGGAATGTGACTTATTTTTTAGCTACCTCACACATAGTTTAAACTAGAGACATGTACATTATAATCTTGAAACTCTGTACTTTGTAGCAATTATGAGTCCTAACTTACCTCTTGTGCTGTGATTCCTTTCTTTCCCTATCAGCTCAGCCAGCTCAGTTCTTCCATCACTTCTGTGAGCTCCATCCTACAATATCCCCAGCACAAATCTCCCAGGAATGCACATATTTTAAAGCTCTGTGAGGATTGCCTGAGACTCTGGGGTCTGCTTCCTTTCCTATCACAAACTACCAAGCCAGATCTCACACAGGACACGAGCTCAAACATGTCCAAACACAAGAGCCTGATCTCTGCTATCAGGGACATCCAAGTAAAAAATGTTTGCCCCTGCCTCTGAGTTCAGGGCTTTTTCAGACCCATTAATGAGTTCATGCCAACACATTTCTTTACAGAAAACACAGGCTTTTATGTTTAGCTCATGGTAGACCATGAAGGCAGTAGCACTCCCAACTACTTCCAGCTTTCACTCCCATTTGTTAATACAAATGAGTTGGCCTTGCAGGACTTATCTCTAGGCTCCCAATGGCTTCAGTGAGGATTTGTTCCAATAAAATCAGAGGAAATTATGTTAGCTGCAGTGGAAAAAGACACTTTCAAAGGAACAGCTCATGTTCATTTACTTACGTTTCATGAGTCCCAAAAAAGAAGATGGGGTATTTATTTGCTGGAGGCTTCACAGCTCCTTCAGGAAGTTCATCAATCTGTAAGACAGCAAGCAGTGGAAAAAAGATTACTCCCAAAAGTGGTGTCCCTCATCCAAGAATCCCTACCAAGCCATGGAGGTGCTAGCACAGATATCCTGCAGCCCTGGGAGGTCCCACTGTGTGCTGGGCTGGGGAATGGAAGACAGCTGCTGGTTTTTCAGGCAGGCAGGTCATACAAAGTCAGCACATGACTGAAATACTGCAGGGAGACAGCAGAAAACCCAGGAGCACACACAAAGTTTTAATGATTTCATGGGCATTATAATACACAAAGGCAATAAAATCAAGCCTGCTTAATTTAAGTGTTAACTTCAGATGCTGCCTCTCATCAAAGGCATCGAATCCCAGAGGGTAATCCTGCCTGTCTCACACAGCCACCTCAATAACTTCTGCAACAAATGGGGAACAGATGCTATCTCTGGGACTCTGCAGCTGGAAAACCGGACAATCTCCCAGCGGTGCTTCCTGTGGTGATGGTGGTACAGAGTGTAAAGTGTGTAATGCACACCAGGGAGGAGGGCCAGGGACCCTCCTTCCCCTGCAACACCCTGATGACTGGCTTTGGTTTCCTCTCCCCTCTCTACCCTCTCCCTCTTTCACATTTTAATCCTGGCCTCGTATTTCTCAGGATACAGCTGCAGAGCAGTAGAAGGAGGGATGCTGAGGGTGTTCTCCTGAGATAGAGCTAGTATTGGAACAAACCTCTCAGGCTGAGTAGTGCCCAGACCCCTTCTCCCAATGTCTGAGTGAGAGCATTGGCTGTGAGGCAGGAGGTGAGGCCCAGGACTTAATCTTGTCCAAGTCTAATTTTGTAGTCCTCTGCAACAGAAATAAGAGAATCCAGGTGCCTACCCGCATAAACCAGAAACACAGCAAAGCTTTAAATAAGATCTAAGAGTTTGCCTTCCCAGAAATGGCACTTCTGAGCATATGTGGGTGTGTGAAATTAAGTGTCCAGAGAACTCTCTGGCTAAGAGAGAGCCTAATGAATCTAGATATCTACAGGGCAGCACCAGTGAGCAGGTGAATGGCTTGGTGCCTGGTCTAAGGCAACTCAGTCTCAACATAAGCATATCAAATCCTTCCAAATGTCACTGCAACTGAGAGCAAACTGCTGACATAACAGTGCTATACAAAATCTGCTCCTCAGCAGAGCACAGGGATGGAACCTGCATGCTTTCACTCAGGAGGCCAGACTCACATGTGCTTTCCTTCTCTTTTCTTGCTGAAGGACCCCTAACACTAAATTCTTATTGATTAATAAGCACCAGATTGTTTTCAAAGGATGTCCTCTTTCACCCTAAAGCATCTGCTTGGCTATGTAGCTTTCAAAGGAGTATGAGCTTTGGTAAGAATTCAAACCCTTTTGGTCTTTCTGCAAGGACACCCCTTGGGGATGGAGAAACGAGAGCCACATGTGGAACTGTAACAACACAGGACTCCTTTCTGTAGAAGAAATGGATGCCTATCTTTTAGGTCTAACTGCAACATTCTCTGAAGCTGCACCAAAATCTGGAGATCTGAGAGCACTTCCAAACCATTCTCTCAGGGGTGTGTATGGTGGAGCTCTGGCACAATGGGCCCTGTGTCACCGTGCACCCACTGCCCAGCACAATCTGCAGGAGACAATCCAGGACTGTCACAGGTGTCACATGCCTTGTAGGCACAGCAATTACCTGTTTCTTGCACTTAACAGAGCTAATAATTTGATAAATAAAAGGAGAATCTATTATTTAAATGCACGTAGAAAGAAAATACACACTGATGGAGAATGAACACGTGCATTTACTTTTAGTTCAGCTGTGTGAAAGGAGGAACTGAAACAACATGACAAGCTTTTTAGTGTCCTCTTTATCATCAGGAGTACATAGAGGAAAGGCTGTTGAAGATATTACTTTAGAGCTCATCCTTTTCTGACATTAATTATGTTGGTTTTTTATAAAGTGCCCATAATGTTGCTATTTGCTCACAATTAATTATTTAAATACAGGTATTAGACTTATTATAAGAGTGATAAAAAGACTGCAGGTTAAAAACTCTGCAACTCCCTTTCCAAACTGATAGCAAGTCAGGGAGATACTGCATGTCTGCAAAACATTTTATGCCTCCTTAAAGATGGAAGTATCTACATGTCAGAGCAAAAAACGCTGTGCTGGCAGTTTCCCAAGTACAGGGAGGGGTAACACACCTCCACTGTCTGGATGTCATAGCCATCTTCCTCTTTATTGCGACAAGGAAGATGTCCAGATACCAGACTCCAGAAAAATGTGGACTCTTTGACTGAGACAGTGTCTGCTGGGACCTGAGTACAAATCTCATTTGGCAACTTGAAACACAGCACCAGCTCTGGGCTGCATTACAGAGCAGCACAGCCCAGTTACTGCCTCAGCCCTCTCAGAATCTCTCATGAAATAAAGTAAACAGCTGTAAATGATCAGTAAAGGGGGGGAATGAAGACATGCTTAGTAGGGAATGCTGATCAGAAGGGATTGGGGATCTTGCATCACACAATGTGTTATACTCTAAAGCAGTGAGGATCTCCTGAGCAATATCCCAAGTGGAGTTAAGCCTTCTGTCTTATTCCCAGCACTTAATACTGTTAGCTAAGGAGCAGCACCAAATCAACAAAGGACAGAACACACATCTGTCATGCAACTCACCTGCTCCCCATTTCGTGGCATATTTCTTTATTTATCCAAGTATCCCTTCTGACTATGTATCATCACAGGAAACCATAAAAAAGCTTTTCATATCTTTTGGGAGTTGGCATACACATACAAACACATGCAGTATAAATCTGCACCAAACAGCTGAAGGAGAGACTGTTAATGCTCCCACTCTAACATTTCACTCTGCAGCTGAGGTCAAGACTTTTCCTTCCTTCACTGATATTGCTGTGAGCTCCACAGCTCTGGGGCTTATGTTGCTAGTACTGTAACAAGGTTGGATATAAAGTGACAGTGTTATCTTAGGGCCATTGAACTCTGCGGCAAAAACTCCAGGGAATTTAGTGAAGGATGAGACCCTCTCTGCCATTATAAAAGATCTCTTCCCGTTTTATCTCTTTCACACAAATCCCTGCATTAGAGACTGTGAGAGGAGAGCTTTGCCCAGTCTCCCTATTCCCAGTAAAGCCACCTTAGCCCTCTGAGTGTGGAGTCCCTACGTGCTTATTTAGCAGCAGAACAACCCCGGCACTCCATGACAATTGCTGCTGTTTTGTTGTAGCAGGAAGCAAGCAGTACAAGCAACCATACTGCAATCTCCTGCTGCTGCACTCAGTCACAATTTATTCCCATTCTACAGGATGTTTTGGCTAAATATGCTGCAGATTTGGATCCGATATTTTCCCCATATCAGCAAGATCAAAGACAGAGAGAGAGGGAGGGAGGGAGGGAGAGGACGAGAGTGAGCGCATGAGCACAAGAGGGAAAAAAGCATCGCTGCCTTGAACCAGGAACAAAAGAGGGAAGAGCACCCATACTAGAACACAGTGTTGTAGTCACAGAAACCTCACTAATGACTAAAGCATCTGTCTATCAGAGAGCCAGACTGCGACTGTGTTTTGCTCCTGGAAGAAAACAAACAGATTCTCAAGTATCCGCTATAACCTGCAATCAAACAGGAGCTCCATCCCTGCTTGAACCAGAGCGGGCTGGAGCTTGCTGCCACAGAAATCAGTGTGAGCAGCGCATGGCGTGCAAATCTGATATGTGCATCAGGAACACCATGGGCAGCCGCTTCAATTATGGCTAAAATTAAAGCAGGTGGTTTCAGATTTCGAGTTTTATCCCCTTAGCTCCCGTTGCTGTCATCTGCTTAATGAGTAACAATTGCTTTCTTTTTGCACAACCTCAGCAGAGCTGCACTGCCCAGCATTTGTTTGCCAGCCAAGCAGCAGAGCTTTAAAGATGTAACTGCGAGGTTTTTTCCGGTAAACAAATGCCAGGCTTCTGGGGTCAAGAACACTGAACAGAAAATTCAGCTCGGTCCTCTCCAGCCAGAGTGGGGCTTTATCAAACCGTGTTGCTACTGACTACCAATGTGGAGGCAAGAGATCTGTCAGGATCCTTACGCTGTACTTTCCTGGTTAGGATGTGTGTGCTTTGCTCTCGGTGGTGCCGAGCAATCGCTGACTTCTCAGGGAGCATTTCGCACTGGCTGTCACAGGGTGGGTTTGGCAGCCCTCACACCGCAGTGCTCCCTTCCGCGAGGTTACGGACCCTGCGGAGCGAGGCGCTGGCTGGGTGGGCTGGACCGGCGCTGCAGAGCCAGAACCAGCGACAAGGACAACAACAGCGGCTCCCACAAGCACAAATCATCCCCGTGCCTGCTGTGGGAGAATGTGGCGTGTTCCTGACAGGCGGAGGAGCTCGCTGGGAGGGCTGGTGCAGAAGCAGAGGAAGCTGCACCCCCTCCCGGGTGCTGTGTTCTGCAGAGCTCTACATTCCCTGCAAAATGGGAACCATGTCTGTGCGAGACACAGAGCCCGGCCCGCCTTGTGTCCGCTGTGGGATGCTGATGTTACTGCAGCGCCGAGGAAGGGGCTGCTCTGCCCGCCAGGGCATCCCGCAGGCATCTCCTTCCAGCTGCGGGGGCAGCAGGTGACATGTTTTACGGCATCACAAAACCTCTGTGCTCTGGATAAGCTGCTGTTCAGAAGCAGGAATTCCAGGCTGTCAGGGTGGCTTTCGACCAGACCCTGTCCTATTGTGCTCCAGCAGAATTTTACACCAAAATAAAAACGGTATTATGCAAAAATACCTATCAGGTCCCCCTTTACAGAAAAGAAAATTTTACATCAGCATGCAGGGATGCTTACTGTGGGCACCGAAACCACAAGAACAAGTCCTTTTATTTTACAAAAAGAGGGAACTAAAACTGCAGAGCAGTAATCACTGATTGTTTTGACATAGTGTAAATGCCTTTGATTGGCAAAAGCACACAGAACCATTGCCGAGATCCCTATCTCCCACTGAAATCCCTGGAGTCGCTGCACAGCAGTCGAGCAGAGGCCTGGAGTATTTGCTGGAAAGTGGTTCAAGTTGCTTTTTATTGCCCAACACATGCAAGCAGCTTGATCTTTTGCAGTTAGCTTATTAGCAGAACTCTAGATGGGTAAAAGCAATACTCTTCAAAATCCATTATTAAAATATTATATTTTGCTTTACTACAACATTTTTATTCCAATGGATTTATTATGCTTTTTAATAGCTAATGCAACTGGGAGTCAGCAGTACAGCAGTATCTTTTCTAAACTATTATTTAAAATACCGCTCTGTAAGATGTAAAATATTAATTTTTTTTTCCCAGAGGATCCTAAAACGTAAAAAAAAAAAAAAAAAAAAA
>VZTT01038059.1:23067-39437 GCA_013400855.1 Buphagus erythrorhynchus | reverse complement strand
GAAGAGCAATCCAACTAAAGCTGATTGGAGACTGCTGACTTTTTCTCTCATGTATCAGGACTGATATTTGAAGCAGAACACTACTCCCCAGTGTACATCACATACCTGAACTTGTAGTGTGGAATGCTGGCATATGCACTTTTTCACCCATTAAAAAAGATAACCCTGTGAAGGGTGAGACTAGAAGCAGAATCCAACTTAATAAGGTGGAACTGCACAGCTACAAAAGTAAAAATTAAAAAAGTCTCTGGGCATGGAAGAGTGCCACCAGCAAAAACAAAAAGCAAAACAAGATTAAAACCAGCAGAGCATACTTTTGAGCACTGCTGAAAATGGCTGAAGGGTATCCTGCAGACAGCCAGAAATGACAATATAAAGACATCAATCCTCCTTTTTTTTTCCTGTGCATGCTCAGGACCTCAACAAGATAGAAGACAATGAAGGGTTAGTTGGAGTCCAAACAATGCTGGCAGCAATGTCTCACTAGAAAGATCAGCAGTCTTGAAGCTGAGTTCAGCCCCTTTACATCCCTAATTAGCAGCATATTTTTAAGACAGAAAGTTGAAATACACTTTCTGCAGAGCTGCTTTAATCTCCAATATGAAAATGGGGCCAGAGCTTAGTTCTGCGTGACTGGTATCTATATGCATGGCTTTGTAGATAACTGATCTATTCATGTGATTCAAGTCCTCTCTGACATTTGGGGCTGCTGGATGGAAGACTGTCAGAGGAGGAGACTCAGGGGATACAAAGACAAGTCCTCTCTGCCACTGGCCCCTGGGATGACCTTGGCCACATAAACCACTGCATCTCCTTCAGTCTCAATTTATGAATGGGGACTATGGGACTGTTCTCCTTATAAAGCACTTGAGGTCCACTGCTAAAACGAGAGGAATTCCTAGTAACACATACTTCCAGCTCTGTCAGAGTTGCATTTCAGGTTACCAAACTGTAATCCTCCCAGTGAACACACCCCAAAGTCAGGCTGCTGCAGAAATGCTCTGTTTTCTCCAAGTAAAGTGTTTCACTGCTACTGTGAATGAAGCAATGGTACTACCACAAGGATTTTTTTTTCCCAGTCTCTTCCCTAAGGAAGGAAAAGGATGTAACCACACTGTTTTCAGTCTGCCTCTTACCTGCAATAACTCAGGGACACATCAGACAATTTTGCCAAACCAGACAAAAGCAGAAAGGCCAGAGAGATATAACGTTTCCCCATGTTTTGTGATAAATAGGCTGTCCAACAGAAGATGGGCAGACAAGTAGTCCATATGCTGAGAGACAGCTTGCAATGCAGGCTGAATCAAAACATCAGACACTGGGAAATCCACACAAAAGCAAGCCAGAGAAAAATAAACTTCTTAAGTTTCATGGCTCACAAAATTACTTTTTCTTTGTGTATGGGTGGGGAGAGCTTGTTTATTTTAAACAAATATTGCCAGCTCTGAGGCATTTAGCATTTACTTTTATTCCCTTTAAGCACAGTGAAGGCTTGGTTCTCCTTCATCTGAATTATTTCTCAGATACCAAAATATTGTTTACAATGTACATCCACCAAAACAAATTAGAGTGAGCCCACTAATGAAAGCAGTTTCTGATGACAAAATTTGGTTATCTCCTACTTTACGATCTTACCACAAATATTTTTGTCTTGAAATATACAAGTGTGCAAGAAATGCACATATAAAAATGTGTTTAGAAGACATACAGCAAATAAAAATTAATTAACCAGTCAAAACATCAATAAGTGAGAAATTTTAGGGACTGGACATCCACAAACATTGTATTTCTGCCCTCCTACTCTCTTCTAAAAAACCAAAGAGACAAGAGAAGTCATATGACCTTCCTCCTCAAAGCATTCAGATAAACCCTGCCACCTTCTGTATCTCATCTGCTCAAAGGAGTGCACGGATGGTATAAGAACTCTGTTGACTGAGGAATATCTTTTTGCCTCCCAATATTTACACTAGAATGTTACTACTTCATTGATTTTGTTTGGTTTTAAGGAAGAATGTTATATTCATGAGGTAGGATTTTTTTGCCAGTTAACTTGATCAAAACACTTTCAATTAGATGCAGCCGGCCTAGAGCGTTGACATTTGGTCGAATACACACAACAGAATTTATACTTGAGGCTCATTTGTTCCACCCAAAGCTCCATATTCCATTGTCCAAGCTTTTATTAAACTAAGTGTTGCTAGTCCTTCTACTCCTATCAGCACACTTACAGCCAAAAGATAAGCAAATTTCCAGAAGACTGCGGTCTCCTAGACTTGGCTGGCTTAATTTACCATTTCTTTTTCAGGATCATTTTCTACTCCAAAAAGTCAGTTGAAAAAATTGGATTTACACAATATTTCCAGGCTGAAGAATATGGAGCATCCCTGTGCAGTATTTAGTTCAGCTTCCCAAAAAATACACAAAACCTTATTGACAAGCTATAACTTGTGGCTAAGATTGTTTTGGGGACAGAAACATGATCGACGGAGAACACAACCCTCCAGTTTGTGATAGGGTGGACACACACGTACCAGAGACAAAGAAAGGAACAACCTCCTTCACTTACTGCAGCCCCTGGCTCCTGCTAGAGAGGATTCAAGCTTGAGACTCTGGAGGTTCCACTATTATCTGGGCTGCTGGGTACAGAAAACCTTCCTGCTTGTCTCCTCTGTGACCTGTTTTCTTACCATCAGTTGCAGCTAAGGGGGGCCTGAAACACTCCTTGTCACTGAACAAGTGCCTGCATACGGAAAATGCTTACTGTTACCTGGGAAAAGAACACAAAATCTTTGTCCCTTGAAAACACAGAACATTTTTAATATCCTGCAACCCTCTGAGGTTCAGGTGCAGCAGCAGAGATGAGACTTTGAGTGTCCTACCAGTCCTCTAGAGGGAATGGAGACACAGCCAAGCATTTGTTTGTCTTCATTATGCCGCTCTCTGTGGACCCACGGAACATCAAGACTCATGGTCTTAATGTGTTCACACCAGAACATCTATTTGCAAGATTTAAGCATCTCATTCAAACATCCACTTCTGTTTCCCAGACCATGAGCTGATGTGCCCTGTCACCCACCCAGCCTCTGCAGGCACAGCAGGCACAGCCTGCACGGGCTGAGCTGCGCACGCAGCGCTGCAGCCACACCAACACATCTGCAGGCACCGGGGCTGGTGCAGGTGCCTCTGCAGCCTGGTGCTGGCTGCAGCACACAGCCACACTCACAGCACCACATCCCAGCACTCATGGGTAGGTGGTGGGCTGGGAGAAGCCTCAGTCCATGTTTTGGGGCTCTGGATAGGTCTGATCTCCAAGCATCACTGGCACACAGGTCAGCTGTTTTGCTGTGATGCAAGTGACACGTAAAAAACAACAGCATGTACGCAAGCTGGGGGGAATGAGAAGCAATGAAATCTAATTGCAAAGGCAATGAAAGGGAGTGATTTGCAGTAATTTTGCAAAGGCAGGTTTTTCTGTTTACTCTGCTGCCAAACTGCAAACTTGGACCTGCAGGAGGGCTCAGGGTCTCTGAAAACCCCTGGTCGCTCTAAACCTAACAACTGTAAATAATAAATAATTGTTTCCTTTACTCCCCCAGCCTCAGCCACCCTCTATGGCACAAAACAAGCCATTAAACCCCCAAACTACTTTGCTAAGATGGAACTTTTGCCTGTGTCAACTGGGTTGCTAAAACCATGCAATGAAAAAAGATTAGTGGAGTCACGGTGGTCTCTGTGCACCACTTGGACCCAGCTTTGCTATTTTTACTGGGTTTGCTTTCAGTCTCTGCTCCTATTTCCAGGAGCTGCCATTAGGGTGTCAAATGCCTTCTTTGCAAAGTCCCCCAGTCTAGGTTAAACTCTTAGGAATTTTAATCCTCCTGCCTAAAGAGACTCGGGAACAAGTTTTTCCAAGTCAAGTCATTCCCCTCCCCACCTGCCCATTTTTCTGCTTCCAAAACCTCAGAATCAGAGTTTTCATTTAGCTTTGACTCTAAATGTAATGTTGCTGACATTTACTCAGATAGTCCCTAAAAGAATAACAACCTTATTTATTAAAATGAACATTTTCCTCAAACCCAGTCCCCCAAACTCAAGCAGCAGCTTACAGGAATGAAACTATGTTAAAATACACAAAGCACTCCATTATGTACTGTAGACCTATGAACTTAAATCCTAATTACTAAACCATGTTAGAAAATAATAACTCAAATAAAATAATGAAAACATTAAAGACAAAAAGATGTATTTTTAGAAATATAAGTGGCATTAATGTCAGAGGCAAGATGAATACACCGATATGGTAGTGACCAGATTTGCTAGGGTGGCACCTCATCATTATAAAGAATATATTTTACATCAAAACCACTAAATACGAGTTTTAAGCATGTGAGCACTCTCTTTTAATTCACATGGATTAATCATGGGCTTGAAGTTGCCTATATGTTTATGTTTGTGTAGGATGAAGAGTTACTTTTTAATATCCCTTGTTTCTATCCAATATGTTAAGCTGAATAGATGTATGAAGTATGTGTCAGTATTTTGTGTTACTCTCAAAGAACCTCTCAGAATATGGTGTTGCCATGAACACAAGTTACCTACAAAACCCAGTAACTCAGCTGCAGTTATGTCACAAAATTTACTCCAGAATCTGCTTTCTTTTTCTGATTTTCTCCAACTTTCCATCTCTATACCTTCTGGCCATCACTGTTTCTCATTTCTATCCCAGACCTGGAAAGGTAACCAGAAGATTAATTTTAAGGATCCAGGCTGTCAAGGAACAAATTACGTGTGTGGAACTGTACTATTTCCCACATACATTAATATTAAATTTTTAAAACCTATGAATCAGGGATGGCATCCATACTAAGCATGTTTTAAATCAGGTTGCTATTTTGTTTTAAAAAGCAACTATAAAGAAACAGCATCTTATTCTAACTCATGTTGTGCAAATAAATGGAAAAAGCAATTACAAATAAAAGGGGACTTGGTTAGTGATACATATATCTGGAACTAGGAAAGACATTAGGGAACACTGCACATACAGATTTATACTGGGATCCAGACAGAGTGTTTATACAGACCTCATACAAATCAAGAAAATCCAACCAAAAGCCTTTCTGTCAGTATTGAAATTTTTAATTCTGTCTCTTGCCTTTACTTTCTAATGCAATGGTGATGACAACATGATGTGTCCAAACCACACTCCACAACCAGAGCATTTTAGCTCACACTGCTTTAACCTGTCAAGATCTCCAAATCAGCCTCACATGCAGCATTCAGGATGGCATCATTTTCAATAAATCTGCCTTGGTTCGAACCCTGACACCCCTGTCATTATAGCAGGTCACTGCCTAGCTGACATTTGACAAACAAGCAAACACCATCATCTAGCAGCAAATGTTTCAGAAAAAGTACAAGCTTCTCATTAAAAAATTGTTCCCCTTCTCCCACATCTGCTGAAGAAGCTGGCATATCTTCTGAACATATTGCCACTAAAATCTTTATTATTATAGCCTTCTAGAAAGTTAACAGCTAGAGGCTTGATCCTGCAAGCACAGCTGGGCATAGAGTTTGGCAGTATAAACAAAGCCATTGTCTTTGTATGATCAGATCCCATCCAGCACAATAACATGGCAATTATATACACAGGTGAATCCATTCATTTGTAAGGCAGGAGATGGCATAAAGCATCTTCTAAAAGACAAGGAGCAAACATTCACAGCATTTTAATGCTGAAGAGCCCCATCTGACAAATGTGCCTTCTCTAATCTGTTTTCATCTTTTAACAAGGAGTTCTTGTCATTTTACCAGAAGTACCAATTCAAAAAATCTGTTCACAAAACTGACCCACTACCTTACAAACATTAAAAAGCTCCAAAGCAGAGTTGCACAAGTAAATGCAAAGAAAATATTATCAGATAGAACAAACTTACTACTTTGCAGACATTAAAATTCTAACCATGAGGCTTAATAGCTTTCTACTACCTTCTTCTACAAGCCGTGATAGAAATACTGACTGTGACAAAGGAAAATAAATTTTGCACAAGAGGAAGATTTTGAAAAAGAACTTCTGATAAAAAGCAGCAAAAGGGGTACCTGAAAATGTGCACATGTGCAAGTCACCTGATCCAGATACCATACGAAAAGAATTATCTTTTGAGTTTGCTGCACCACTAAGATCTTTCAAAAGTCCTGGTATCTGGAGAGGCACTGCAGTAAGGAATGTCAGATTTTATTTCTTCTTTTTTAAGATGAATGTCTGCCTTCTCCCTTAGGCTGTGGTCCTACTTTATGTTTCTACAGGCATGGCAGAACACATGTAAGCAGTTTTATTGAAATCAAGGAATCTTTATGCAGTCAAACTCATTCTCTACCTTTGGGACATGGTCTTTAGAGAGCCAGTTACTGGGATAATGTATCATCTTCCTTCTGCTATTCCATAACACCCAGGACAGCCATGCAGTGCATCTGTGCAGGACAACTAACACATGAAATTCCCAAGCCCTTTCCTATTGGGGGATAATGAAATACAGCAGTAATAGTATGCTGCTAAGAACACAGGAACCTCAATTCCGCAAACACTTCCATATGTGATTAATCCTGAATGAATGCTACTTAATTGGATTCCAGATAATAGAGTCTGAAGAAATCCTTACAGAAATACAAATTTACACTGGCTCAGATGGAAACTATGACATCTGGGCTGAAAACCAACAAGCAACTAATTAGTTTAAGAAAAAGATGACAAAAACATGCCACTACAGTAGGACACAGTGAGATGTCTTGCTTAGGTGTATTTCTTGCCAGGATCTGCCTCCCTTAGCACCTTTTTCCATGTTCTGGAAGTGGCATTTGGGAAAGCAAGGTGGGAACCTTTGCAGATATTCAAAGAAAGTCTCAGGTTTGTATGCAGAAACGTGCAGTCAATTCCTTACACCCAGTGATTGTAAACCCAGTGACAACTGACTCACAGTCCTGGGACTGTGAGAAACACGAGCTGCACGTAAACTGAAATTCAGTCTGCAAAAGGAAAAACACAACACAGCTGGGAAAAGGTACTGGCAATGTCAGAGAGAGAAAACTGGAAGCAGAAATACTACAGGAAGCCAATAGTGGACCACAGTTACATTTGAATAACCAGTGTGCTGCAAAGGTCATGGAACTCTGCAGCAATCCCATATACAAACACACATCCTGCCAGCATGGGCAGAGCCCCACAGGGTGCAACTGCACCTGGAGAATGATCCAGCCCTTGTGCAGAACATGGCTGGACAGACTGGGAATATGTTAAATGAACCTAAGGAAAAATACACAGACACTTAGGGCAGTGCACACACCAAAAGCAATCAGTGGGGCTGGTGGGATTGATTTAATGTTCAGCAACCAATTCTGTCCCAAGAAAGCAAGGAGGCCATACATGGACAGCTTTGCTTTTCCTTTGAGGGGTGCCAAACACAGCCCTCCATGTCTGCTGGCTTTGGAGTCCCCCCTCAGCCATTGTGCCTGGTTGGTCTCTGCACAAGCAGAGGTAGGAAAGAGAAAAGCAAAACTCAAGAGCAGGAAGGATACAAATTTCCTTTCGACAGGAGTGTCAGGACAGACAGCCCCTGGCACATGTGAGTCCAGACACTGCTCCATGGGCGCCTCCCTCCCTTGCTACCACCCCACAGAAGATCCCCACAGTGCCATAGAAAAGGTGAATTGTAAGTGCCCTAAATCCAAACATTTCCCAGAGGATTAAGCAGAAGAAGAGCTGCAGGAACTACCTCCTAGTTACCAAACAACAGGTTAGAGACTAGGGTAACAGGAATGGAGACTTGGATTCTTGTTTTCTACAAGTGGAAGAAATTCCAGGTGAGGAAGATACACTGTCCTCCAAGAATTAAAAGAAAGAGTTGACAATAACCCTTTATGGAGGTGTGAATGCTGTAAAATACAAGTTTTGTGAAGTTGAAGAAAAACTAGCAGAAAACAGCTAGTTTTTGGTTCCAATGACTACGTATGCAAAATACATCAGCATATCAAGGAAATAGCAGCAACTCCAGAACTGCTCTTTGCAAGTACAGCTTTTGCTCCTCTCTTTGCACTTTCCTGCTTCTCCCACCTGGATTGCATCTCCAGACTGATGCTACACATCTCTGTAAGGTCACTGCCTGTGTTATTATTAAGTTTCAATATGTACTTATATTTAGTACATTCAGTAATCCAGTCTGATATGGGATTGATTCCCAGAAATGGTTTGCATTATTGTGCAATTGTATCTTGAGTTCTCCCAGACTTAAAGTTTCTTCTACCCATTGCCTTTGGTGTAGTTTTTAAGCGGCTTCATAGGTAGGTGCCTTCCAAAACCAAGGAGGACAAAGTTCCTGACTTTAAAGGCTGACACACTGTTTCCTAGTTGATATCAGTGACACCACAGTGACACCTGTAAAGTCCCTACAGCTTGGACTTTTTTCCTTCCTCTCTGGCCCTACTTACTCTGCTGTATGTAGGATGTTTTGTTAACTGATGGTCTTAAGGAAATTCTTTGGTGTATGATATTCCTTGCCCTGTTTTTCCTCTTTTGTTATATGATGTCTCTTATTCAAGCAGCCAAACCCGAGCTGGCAAACAGCCTCTCTCTAGGTTTTTTACACATTGCTGCAAGGCAAAATAAACAGTTGTTTCCAGTTTGCATTGTCAGGGCTACAGATGTATGCTAATTAACCTTTCAATCTGCTGATGGAAAGCTGAAAGAGATTTAAATGTACTTTTCTAAGGCAGAGACCAAAGTCTATGGACACCTGTCCTTTCTAATGCTGGGCTCTGTGTGGCCCAGAGCAGAGGACGTCATGTCCTCCCTTTATGTTGACTCTGAAGGCATTTTCAGATTTCAGCAGAGCTTTACAAAAGGCCAGGAGGCAGAGATAAAATCCTTCTGAAATTCAAGGACATTACATGTCTTTTTTGAGAAACACTGATGCCAAGGATAATATTTGAGTTGACCTGAGACCATTTGAAGGATGGGGAACTTCAGACTGGGGCAATAGGAACTACTTCATAACATGGGAAGTTCATTGTTTTGTTAAGGTGCTGCAGTATTTACTCAAATTTCTTACCTTCCTTTTGTTTTCTAGAACCAAGAAACCACAAACAAACAAACAAAACCAATCCCCAAAGACAGGTCTCATATACCCTTCAGGCAAAAGTATTATCAAGCCTGTCATGTCAAACAGTCTGAGTAGAAGAAAGGAAAACGAAATGAATCTGCAGTTTATATCCAATTTCAGTATCAGGTTTAGAACTGGCTGCTACACAAATGAATGAAACAATCTCAGATGTGCAAAGCCAGTACTGCAGAGACCTTCCCAAGAGGAGGAAGCGAGGATCTGTTTCCTTCTTTAAGTTTTAAAAGCTTTACCTCATGATACTGTCTTGTTTGCCAAGTATTTCTTGGAATCTTTCAAATAATGGCTCATTCTCATTGCTCCATTGTGCTTCAGCCAAACTCCTGGCTGTTGGTGCTGCCTCTGCTGGAGTCCAGAGTCAGCTGATGCCCTGCCCATGTGCTACATCTGTGCTTTAAGCATCTACTCTTTTCCAGGGGAGCATGTGTACCTGTGCACAGGACAGCTGTGTCTGCACACACATAGACACATCCATGGGAGGTAGGGACCAGAGATGGATGGCACAGGGGCAGCCTTGGAAACTACCAAGGTACCTAAAGAAACAGCACAGTATTGATGTTCAGCTAACTCCTAACACCTTTAAAAAGCCATCTCCACAACCTCTTCCTGCCTGCTCCACACAGACTACTTCCCAGGGTTTGTTGCTATATTTATCATCAAATTACAGTATTACTGAGAGGCCTCAGGCAGCCTCATTCTCCCTTATGTCTCTCAAGTACACAGTGGAAGGGTTTTTACTGCTCAGGCATCACCATTTGAAACCAGTTAAAATGTCCAACCTCTCCCCATTGTTATCACTTCTCCAGCATTACCAGGAAGTCCTTTCATCTATCCTCAAATGACAATTGTATATACTTACTGTCAGCAGTCACTTGCTTACAAGATTTTTATTACCCTAAATGCAGGAAGACTTGTTAATGTGTTATTATGACAGGAAAATCAGGAAATTAAGAGTTAAACCTGAAAACTCTGTCTTCATTTTGCTGTCTACAAAAAATTCATTCTGGTTGGGGGTCCTAAAAGGTTCTTTACCCAATAAAAAAAAGAGATCTATCAATTAATGAGGGGAAACTAATATTTTTCCTATCTTTTTGTAGTAGCAACATACAGATTGACAAGACAGGCTACAGATGTCACTGAAAAGGGCACTATTCCTTCATCCAAAATACATATCCCACAATTTCCATGAGATTAGTTGATGAAAATTATTCAGTGGCTTCAAAGTAACAAGGAAATGTATCTAACAAAAAATCTGTAGAGTATGGGTAGGAAAAACTTTAGTTGCTTATTGCCTCAAAACTTCTGAGGCAACTGTCTTTATTCTGTGTTAGCTTCATTTGGACTTAAAATTGTGACACTGCAGGAGAAAATGTATTCATCTATTGTCATCTACACAAAAAGATCAGACTTGCACATTTGGGACTAATTATTTAAACTAATTAAAGAGGAAAAAAACCAACAGAGAGATTTAAAGAACTGAGTTTCAAAGATGTTTCCCCATATACCCTTGCTGTGCTAACAACAAACATGGAACATCTTGGACCCAAATTTATTTGTTTGCCAAACAAGAGCAACGGTTTTACTATAACTATGGTTCAACCTCATGTATAAAAATGATGACATTTTATGCTACAATCCTCAGACGAAATATTTTTAATTCACACTTAAAACTGATTGTAGGAGGACAGAAAAAGACCATCAGCTACTTAAGTTCCCTACTTTCCAAACAGTAGGAGAATTAATACTTCGCTCCTTGTTATTTTTGTTTTAGGAAATAAAGGAATCAGTACTCAATTTACTGATCAAGTCACTGAAAATGCATTCACCCCTACTCACGGATATGTCCCTAAACCAGGACACCAGGTATCTGCAAATAAATTTAAATGCTGTCTAAGCAACATGTGTCAATGTAGTGCAGAAGAATTAGAAGATACAAACAATTCCATAAAGGACTTCTTTCCTTAAATGTGCTCTTTTCCCATGCAGCACAGCAGAACTCATGGAAGTGTTTCCTGAAGAAGCCACAACCTCACCAGCAGCTCCTAGGATAAGCCAGACCTTTGCAGTGATCAGCAAATCATGTCTCATCTCGGAAAGGAACAAACAGAGACCCACCAGGAAAAATCGCTTGCAGATCTCCAAGGACTGATGTATGAGTGAGGTACATAATTAAAGAGGGAGAGAGACTGAAGAAGCTCTGAGTTGGTAAAGGAGAAGTCACAGAGAACTCAGATTTAGTAACACGGCAAAAGTGAGGTAATAAACCAGAGCAACCAAAAGGAGGAAAGGAGAAAAGCACATGGTGAAGGGCTGGACAGCTCCCAAATGGCCAAGGAGAAAAGCTCAAAAGACTGCAGACCAAGTTCTGGCAGAAAAACACAGGGAAAGATCTGTTGTCTATTTCGATGGACCCTTTGAAGTTTTCTGGATCTAATCTGATTTTTGTCTGTCATTCTTTGCCAAAAAAGATAAACCCTGCCAGGGAAAAACCCACCTGCCCTTATTCTTATATTAATACAAAAACAAATGGTCTGTTTTAAGTATAAAACACTTAAAACACAGAACCTTTCTTCTATGATGTGTTGGAGAGTTCGATATTTGCAAGCTGTCATGCTTGCCATTATAACAGACCAAAGTTGTTTCTGTACCTTGTACTTTATCAAATGATGTCAGAACATAAGCCTTGGTCCTACACCTACACCTGCACCAAAATCAACCCACTGGCTCTGTCCACACTTCACCGAACTGGATGACAGAGGCTTATTTATTAAAATGTCTGCATAGGGGTGCCCAAAATATATTTTTGAAATTTTTTTACTGATACTGAAAGTTGTCTGTTACTCTGTAGCAGTAATTTCTTTTCATAGTGTCTAACATTATATTAAATTACGATACCATAGTGTTATGAGCCTTTCTAAGCTGTCATCCAACATATTCTTTAGGCATAAGCTTACTTTTAAACCCTTCCCTTGAATTATTTTAGTTCATACTTTCAGGTACCTTATTTTCATGCCTTTTTAGGGGGGGGATGACAGTCAACAATACTGAAAATACTGAGCTGAAAACTACCATGCAATCACTACATTATGATGGCTCAGCACCAGTTCCCATTAAAATGACAGCATTTACTATGTATTACTCTAAGCAATATACTGAAAATTTCATATCCATTTGCAACTAATACATTGAAGTGCTCCAAATCCCATTCTGCCATTGCTATTGGCAGATGTTTTTTTAAAAGTGGCATGCATAGGAGTATTGTTAGCTAAGTAGCTAATTTGGAGTTAAAGTATGTGTTAATTCAGAGCAGCAGTAAAGGAACTGGACAAGACAAACAGGAGTCCAGGAAACAGGAATTTCACCCCGGCAAGATAGTAAATACACCTTCATAATGGTGTGACACCAACACCTTAAAGGCTGTGTTCTCCTCCCAGCACAACCTGTTCTAAATAGCTTTAAACATCCATGTGTTTTACATTACAATACACTGTCTTACCTGCTTGGGTCTCTTGTATTATCCCAAATAAACTTTGCGATCTCTACACAACCTCCTGCTGCTTATCCAAATACAGTTCTTGTCTCCTCAGCTGCACAATCCTAGACTTCTGTTCAATAATGGCATCAGCCATTTATTTGGGCATGTTCTTATTTTATTGAGGTCATTCCAGACTTTTTCTCTGCTCTCTACAGTTGCATTAACAGCTTCCTTCCTATTTTTAAATCAGCAGCTAATTTCAGCAACTAAGTGCCTATTGTTTCTTCAGGGTCACTCATAAAACAAACACCATTATTGATCTTTCTGAATCTACCACTAGTTTTTCCCTTTTATCTCATCTGAGTGATTATTCAAGGGGCAATTTCTCAGTAAACCAGGATATTTATCCTAGATAAACTAGGGTATCTGAAGAAGGAGATTTTTCTGTCAGTATGTGCTAATACTGCTCCTATCACAGCAGTATCAAAGAAACCCATAAATGTTAGGGATTTTGTCTCCACAACACCTTTTTAAAGGGACATGAGTTGTTAACTGTCTTTTACAAACAAGGAAGTAGGAGATGGGGATTTAGTGCTTCAAAGGCAAAGACCACTCATCACATGTACAAAAAATTAAATTATTATTTTCTACATTTTAACCACAAGGACATCTTCCCTCTATTTTTGCATGCTCTCTGGATACACAATTGCTTATTTGTTGGATTGATGACCTCGCCAGTTTGTATTTATTCTGCATTTTTGATGAGCATCTGAAGACAACAGACATTACAGACAAACGTAGAAACCATGTTAAACCAAACTGTATTTCCTTTAGCATTATTATTAAACTTCAGTACAATTCTAAACCTATTTGTTGTCCTCCAGTCAAGCTAAAGGAAATTTTGGCTTTGCACATGAAAATGTGATACCAAAATGCAAAGCAGCCCTTCCAGGTAATAAGACCTAAGTGACCTCTTTCAGCCACGAGGTATCTGGTCATTATTGTTTTGGCCAAGTGTGGCAAATTCCATCCTTCTCAAATGAATTCTAGACCAATTAATAAAGAAATGTTAAACACAATTTGACTGCTAGAGCACTCATCAGTTGTAAGACACAATTTTCCAATGGTGCCCTGGAGTTTCATCACTACTTTGCCACTTTCTGCATATTTTTTTCTCTCTTTACTCACAGGGATGGAGGTCAGGTTTGTCAGGCTTGTTCTTACTGATCGTTGGATCAACAGAGCTCCAAAGAGAGGGGGTGGGAAGCTAACACAGGAATTGAGAGGGTTGCCTGTGCTGGGTTTGTGGGTTTGGCTGAGCCCACAAACACCGTCCCTGTGAGAGACAGGAGTCACTGAGCTGCTGCTGGAACCTCTGGGATCTGAAGTACCTCCTCTGCATGACACTACCCATGTGCACAAAAATACAGGGCTGATTCTGAGCCAGGTCAGTTACGTCTGTGTGTTTCAGTAAAGGGCAGGCAGATCACTTCTGTCCTGCTCTAACACTTTGCAGGTTTATTAAACACAGTAAGAAGTTTGTCCCTAGACAGGAAATTCATGCCAAAGGTCTCACTGATGCCAAACACCACTTGGTAGGAGCAATAACACTGCCATTTAAATGTATTGTTATAGCATTACTAAAGCCACTATATTAGCATGAAATATGTAAGTTTTTTATGAGAATACAAAGATCAAACATGCTAATTGCATGATGAATAGAGAAGTAGCTAGCAACCACTCAAGGATCTGGAAGCAAGTGAATCCCCTGGATAAAAGGCACTCAGTTAATCAGAAGTATCTGAGTTGCATTCTCAACTCAAATATTTCTTTTCTCCTTATTTGTATGCTACAATGTTTACTGAGAAGCAAAATAAAGACAAATGTTCTCACTAGGTTTTTCCTTCATTGAAGAAAGTGTGCACTGGGCAAAACCTGGCAGCCAAGATGAAGAAAAGTCCTAGCAAAGATGGCATGAACTCTAATTTTAACAAGGTTCAGGCAGACATCAGCCTGATCTACCATGAAGTTGTATGTAACAGCATCACAAGGTACATTCTGTGCACACTCTGCTGAACTAACACCCAGTACTAATGCCCCCCTCTCCTGACAGCTCTCCTCCTACCTGATGGCAGACTCTGGGCTCTCTACAGGTTCTGCCTCTACTTGCTAAGTCACGTTAAAACTAGAAACTGCTTTGTCTTCACTTGAACTTTACATCCTGTTAGTCTGCACAAAGGAAGTGAGTTATGTGAACAGCACACCTACTTTTTCCTAGTGAAGATGTACTTTGTTGGATATTATTGCCATTCAGGTAGCTATTTAGTAACCCAGTCAAACGCTATGACCAGCTGCATAGCATATAATGATTTTTTGAAAGCAAAGAAAATGCCATTTAAAACAAAAGGCCCTGTTCTGCTTCTGAGTAAACAAATGGGAGTTTTACAAAGGCTCAAAAAGGAAAGGGATTAACATGCTTCAACGTGGTAATGGTCTCAACTGTTCACATTAAAATTTTCACAGTAAATTAAACCATGACAGAGGTAGGAAAGAAGTCAATTTTCAGTGGCTCATGCTGCTCTGCTGACATAAATTGCCATTTTTTAGGTAGTATATCCACCAACCTGTATAATGATGGAATTACAAAACCACAACCCGTTGTTGATTATGTTCGGCCTTTTGCATGCTAATTTTAGCCTGCTCTGCCAAAATAATTGCATGCACCACCTCATTACCAGGCTTCTGGATATTTAGAACCCTGTCGCTATTCTTTTTTCACCAACCTTTGCTTAAGCCTGCTATGTTGGCCTTCCCTTCTTGTACAGTGTCTGTTGTTCAGCAACACTTCTTCTACTTCCCAGTTCTGCTCAGGACACCTTTCCAGCACTTACACCCATCCTTTTCCAGGCTGGCTTGCCAAGGGTAATGCTAAATGTTTGTCCAGTCCATCTCTACCCTGCTCATCCACGTTTCCCTGCAGGTTGCATACAACTCTTCACTATCTTCATGATCTTTACAGTCTCTAAAGAACAGCAACTTTCCTTGACTAGCAAATGATGGCATGAAGCACTACCCAATCATCCCAGCAAGGCCGGGGAAGACAAGTAAATACAGACTCACTGTTTGATGCCTGCCAAGAGTTCCCACAACACGTGTTACTTAGTGAGTTTACACAACAGTGACCAAAGAGGAGGGAAGGGACAGGCCATGTAAGTGTGCCAGTACCAGACCCCCCAGGGAAGCTCTGCCCTGCGTTACTGTAGCAGCAGCAGAAATGGATGTTCAAGTACAATCAGCGCTTATCTGACCGTCAAATGACCACGCTGCCTTTGCACCTCAGTTGTATCACGGCAGTGTAAAACAAAAAATGACAAAGGCCTGTGAAACAAAGTCAACCCAGTAAAGGGCAAGGTGCAGCGGGAGGCACGGGAGACCCAAAAAGCCTGGGAGCAGTGGGGTGGCACCAGGGCTGGGGGGCTGCCACAGAGCCAGACCCCGATTCACTTCAGCCAACCTCCCCGAGCCCAGCTGAGCCCGCCGCCCTGGGACAGCCACAGCCTGGCCCGGGGCCTCGCCCCCTGCAGACCTGTCCCTGTCCCTGTCCCTGTCCCTGTCCCTTCCCGCAGGTGCCCGGGCCCGCAGCGCTGTCCCGGCCGTGCCTGGGCCGCGCTGGGCCGGGGCGGCGGCCGCGCTGCCCTGCCCTGCCCTGCCTCGCCCTGCCCGGGCCG
>VZTT01038058.1:42290-55165 GCA_013400855.1 Buphagus erythrorhynchus | reverse complement strand
TGGGGGCAGATTAAGAGCTGAAAGACTACAACGTTGGCTTTTTCAAAGAAAAGTTTGTCTTCTTGTGAGTTTATACACTCAATACTTCCCAATTTTTTGATGTGAACTCCGCCCTCTCTTAACCATTAGCAATACAAGATGCATTATAGGAAAGTGATGCAAGAGCAAAGGCTCTTTCTTAGTAGCTATTAGAGGTTAAATAATTATTTACTATTTGGACTCTGTAGTTGGAATATTATCATATACTCTTGTTCCTCCAGCCCTTTCATCTAGTTGCCTATTATAGAGATGACTGGTGGAGAGGTTTGGCTTTTTTTCCTTCCTTGTCTGAGAAAGTAGCAGCTGAAGTGAAACCTTAAATAAAATGGAAATAAGAATGCTGTGCATTCAGTTGGAGCATTTGTGGAGTTACATTATACTTTCTAATAAATCTAACTCCCATGAAGTATTCTCTCATTTGTTTAGTAAGTGCCAAAGCTGAAGCTCCAGAGACACTTGGGTTATATTTAGCTTAATCTCGAGGCAGCACCTTTGAAAGTAGGTAATGAAGCCTGATAAAACCTTGAGTGCTCTCTTACGAGCTGCCTGCAGACTGGCTGAGGATAGGTCACTGGCTCTGCTGCTGCCCTGCTTAGTAGCTTTTGTCAAGGGATTGCTTTGTGCCTCAGTTTCCCCATCTGTAAATAGGTCGTGGTGATCCTGCCTTCCCCTTGTAAGTACTTGGTCTGTTCCTGCGGGGTGTTTCTGCGGGATTGTTGCATGTAAGCTGTGATAGCAGTATTTTACAGATGTTGATGTAGCCTTTGCACGGTGCTCCATGTGGTTTGACCTGCCCTTATTTCTTCTCTTTGTCTTTTTCTCCTGCATTTTAAATTTAGAATTGGTCTCAGAGGGCTTTTTTCTTTTCCTGTTTTCTCTCGTTATTATTTTTTTGTCCTGTAAAATAACTTTCCTCTTATTTTTTTCTGCCCCTCCATGTTTTTGCCCCTTGTATCCTGCACGTTCTTTCTGCCAGTCATTCCTTTTGTTCACCGATGTCTTCCTCTTGCTGTTCCTGTGTGTCCTCAGGAGAGCATGTCTGTCGCCTCCATCTGCCGGGATTTCATTTTCACCTGACTTGTCCGCAGTGGGTACATCCCTGCTCAGTTAAGCTCTCCTTGTGCTTCTCTTTCGGGAAACGCAGCCAGCAGGGAAAGGGACCACCTGCTTGTCCCCTCTCAGGGGAGATCCACTGGAGTCACGGCAGCCTCCCTGCTGGCCTGCTGCATCCTGCTGTGCCTGGATGAGGGCAGGGGGTCTGGGCAAAGACTGAACGAGGGTGTCGAGGAGCCTCTGACTCCCTGCTCCCTTTTCTCTGTGCCTGGCTTTTGCAGCAGAGCTGGGAGATTTCTTGTTTCCTCCAGCAGCGAGGGTCATCAGCGCCTTGTTGCTTTCCCAGCAGGCGGGGTGAGCCAGGAGACCTCGTGGCCCTGGTGTGAAATGCCCCTGCCCGATGCTGTGGGCTCAGAAGGCGTTGTGCTGGAGCAGCCGGTTGCTGCATGGGAGGAGTGGCTGCAGAGGCGGCAGGAGCAGAGTCAGAACACTTCAGAGATGGGCAGAGAAATGAGATGGTTGACTTTTGAGGCAAGGTGAATGATTTCAGAACAGGAGGCAGGGGGGAGCGATTTCTCTGCTGTCTGCTTCCACTTGAGCTGTCCTTAGTATAATCACTGCTGTGCTAGCTGGTCCTGATCCTCTCTCCAGGCAGGGAGAGAGGATCTGCGGGCTGAGCTGTGTGTTTAGGATGGAATGGTGGTTCTGTACTTGGAGCTTCTGTGGTGAACAGTATTGCTCAAGCACAGTGAAGGAAAGGAAGTATGTATGGTGTAGTTCTCTTTTCTGGCTGGTTTTCCAGCAATGACACAAAGGAAAAAAGCGACAGAATACAAAATCCTTCTCTCTTGTATAATTAGTAACTGTTATTCTGTTTTAGCTTGTTTTGATGGAGGAATGCGTCAGTATTTATACAGTTTTGGCGGTTTGATGTGCTGAGGGTTTTTTTCAGGTGCCTAATTTTCTCTTTTTTTTCTTTGATAGACGTTCAAGCCCTTGGTTGGAAAAAGTGTATACAGTTCAATTACTGCAGTAGAATTCCTTGTGGACAAACAGCTGGATTTCATAACTGAAGATAGTGCCTTTCAGCCCTATCAGGTAAGAAATTTGACTAGTGTATAAATACTATCCATTAAACTTATTTAAAAGCCATGATTTTACTATTGTTGAAGTGCATTTTATGTTCAAGTTCTGTGTTACAGGAATGACTTCCTATTGGTTATTGGCAGAGGTTGTTCCTTGTTTTGTGAAAGATTATATTGGTACTATATATGATTCTAGTTAATCTGATCGTGTCAAGGAGTACTGTGCCATGAATATCACTGTAGCACCTTCAGTTAAAGTACCTGACCCCTTTAAAGGTTAACCAGTACCATTAATTGTAGAGCAGATAGAAGATAGTATCCCTCCTTCTAAAGCTCTCATTTCCAGGTCTTTGCATGATTACAGTGATATTTCTCTTACGGATTTTTTGATTCTCTTGGTAAATAAACAGCAGAAAATGCTAATTTCTTAAAAAAGAAACACTTTTCTTCCTGCTGTTTTTAAGCCTGCTTAAATTTCCAGTATCCTTGATTTTAATGCCTCTCCATTAATTAGAAACTCATTAATATATTAATGTGTCTGTATTTAAAGAATAAGGGAATTAGTGATTCCCCCCCTTGCTGCTTCAGAAGGTCTAAAAATCTCTTCTATGACAAATAGAAAAATACTTCTATTTGTGCTGAATTACAATAGCCATAAATTTTTTTTTATGGGTTGGATGGTACTCTGTGGTGATACAGAAATAGTACTTAGAGGCTTAGAATAACAGATGGCCCTGAATAAATGCTATGTAATTTTGTCCTGACACCCCTTCTTCCCTCCTGCTTCACCAAGATGTTTTTTTTTTCCCAATGCCAAACACAGAGCTAGAAAAAGAGAGTGGCTGGGAGAGAATCCTAAGGAAATGAGAGGGGGGTTGAGTTCATGGAAGGGCTGGTGCTTTTGTGTGTCTGTGGTAGGGAAGCCAAACGAGTTGAACATTTTTCATCAGGGTGAGGTTACATGTTATGACTCGAGCTGGTAGAATGGCTTGGCTCTGTCGTAGATAACAGTTCCCACTATCAGACCCCATGCCTAGTGCTTTCAGTCCTCTAAACTAGCACAGCCTTGATTTTCAAACATGGGAGGAGGGAAAAGCCTGTGATGTGATGTTGATGAGCTGAGCTGGATTAGCCCAGGGTGCATCCAGTGCTGTGGCTTCCTCCATGGAGGGGGTCAGGATGACACAACAGAGTGGGATATCCTCGTTTGGCAGCAGCAACCTCTTAAATCAGCTGGACCATGAAGTGTAAATTTGCCCTCACAGTCCGGCTGCAATCTTCCAGATTAATTTTACAAAGTAAATACTTTGCCTGAAATCTGCCAAGATCATGTGTCTGATCAAATGCTCATTCCAGTAACAGTAATCGATCTCCTTTTGGCAGTGGATCATTTCTGATCTGAAGAAAGCAAACTGAAAATAGGAGGATTGCCTTTTGTTAAACGATGCTATTGCCAGGCAGTGACATAATAATGTTCTATGCATTTTAGGCCCTTGAAAGAATATTAACTGATAGAGCATTAGACTTGTAAGCACCTTAATTTGGGAAGGTGCATTCAGGTTGAAAGTGTCATTTTTAAAAAGTGTTGGCCTCTATATTTGACACATAGAGGGCAATTCTGTATCAGATCAGGCTGTTTCCTCCTGTCATGGAGCAAATAGTTACCTATTGAAACTTGAGATGGAGGCTGTTGGTCTGTATCCATCATGAGTAGTTTGGTGACAAGATACTTAAATTGTTTATTTTAACATTACAAGAAGTTTGCTGACAGAGGTTCCTCTAAGTACTAAGGCACCCAGAATTTGCATTTTAGCTGGATATTGCTTGGATATTGAGTGTAGTAGCATAAAACAGCATTGTGCTCACAATTGAATAGTGCAAAGATTTCTTTATTTGAATGATTATAAAAAGCTTGAGAAGTGTTTTTCATAGACTGTCTCTGCAGGGCTAGCAATATCTCGGTGCCAAGTTTTACAAGTTAATTGTACAGAAAAGAGCTTTACTGAATGATAATGTCTTCAAGAGAACAGAAACTATGTGCTAACAGTATGTTAGACAGAAATATTAGCTTTATTACTGATACTTATTTTCTGCTCAAAGGTACCTGGAGGATTGTTTCTATTCCTTTTGCATGCTGTTTTTTGTGAATGCTGGAAATCACATTTCTTGCCATTAGGTACTTGATGTAAGGTAGTTTATACTTGCATGTTTTTTCTGAAAGACCTCCGTTTTCTTTGGCCTCCCTTTTCTTTGCCATAATACTAGGTCCTAGATAAATCTTTGGTAAACTTCCTGTTACTATATACTTTGCAAAAAAAAGGTGGTTTTGCTCCCTTGTTTAGTCTAGAATAGCATTGAGCTGCTTGTGAGAAGAAGACAGAACTTTCAGAGAAATCATTCAAAGAATTATTCTTTGCAGGGATGAGTTAACTTTGAGTCTTCTGAAACGTGTTTAGTTTTTTGTTTAAACTCTCATCGCTGTGCATTTTCAATATGAAGTCCTTAGAGACCATGGTGACCTAAACACTTCTCTATTACATTTTGCTGTTACAACCTAAAATTCCAGTATCATCCTGCCAAAACAAACAAAGTTTGAATTTGTGTGGGAAGATTCCATTTCACTTTAGATACAATTCTTGACTAATTTTTCCCATCGTTGCATAGACTCATAATACTGGTAATAGGCAGCAGACGAGTATTTTGTATGAATTCTGCTCACATCAGTTCTGATCAAGAAACAGTGGTGTTTCACATAACTATTGGGCCAAAAGGCTTCATGAATAAGGTGCTACTGTCCAGTCCAGTGTAAAGGTAAAGTGTAAAGACAACTGCTCAAAGCAAAGAAAACAGCACACTTGGCATCCTTTCAGACTTGGCAGGAAAAACGAAGTTTGAGTAGGCAAAGAACTAAATTACTGTTGTTACCAGAAGTGGTTCTTCCAGAACAAGATTAAAGAGACTTAGGCAGGACTTCTGGGGAATTGTGACCCATGCATTCCCATGCCATGTCTACTCTTTGCATAAAGAAACATGTTTCAGCTGTTAAGAGATTCAGTGACCTTGCTAAGGACTAAATGAATATCGTTATTAAAAGTAGGGTATGCATCTACATTATATGAGCCCACTTCCATGTCTTCACAAGGTTTGCTATACCAACTATGACACTTGCCAGTGAATTTGTTCTTTACTGCTAAATGTGCATGTGATTCTTCTTTTGTTTTATGTGTGTACTGCTTGGAATCCTGCCCTTCTCTTTAGAAATTGCTTGGATTCTGTATGTGTGGTGCCTTGAACACCAACCTACAACTTGTTTCCGGTGGCTTTTATCTCTGTTGCTTCATGGAGGATGTGAACTGTATTATTCTCTATGTGAAACTTGTGTGTGACTGAGTGACTCATTCATTATTCTGGGATGGTCAGACCATTTTGTCATGTAGTTCTTTTTATGGTGATGACGAGGGGATCTTGAAGATAAAGCAGATGTGAATGTTTGCTGTGGTACTTTTCTTAGCAATGGAATGAAAATTCTGTCCTTTGTAGGAAATAACAGACATAAAGTTTACAACATGCATTTTTTATGTCAAATTAGTATTTGTAGGAAGTGTAGTCTTGAAATGGACATGTAGGTTAGGTCCTTAATGTGAATTCCACTTAACATTTATAATATATCATGTATGTTCTGTGTTTAAAAATTCACAAGTGTTAGTGGGTTTAATAATGGCTCTTTTTGTAGTCTGAAAATGAACTTTTTTCTTCCAAAAAGCTGTGTTAAGGAAAAGTTACAGTTAAGTCTACACATGCAAGTGTGACCTAAATCACATACTTTGAACTGAAGTGGTTTTCTGTAAGAAGTTATTAGTACTGTTTTGTTTTATGTCTGTTTTGTGATACACATAATAAGTTATGCAGCAGCAAAGCTAATTGTGCCTTAATTTGTTTAAGCATTGTCGTTTACTTGAGGAACTATGGATGGGGATATGAAGCATTAAAGCCCAGCATATGGTATGCGTGACCTCATCAGAGTGGTGTTTTTGTATGGGTGGTGTTTGGCAGTGCCTGTCGTGGACACTGTTGAGCTGAAGTGCATGATTCTGCTGTTGCTGGCTGAAGCAGCTGGAAGTCAACTGCATTATACTTTGGACGAGCAAATGAAGAATAACAAAAAGTGGTTTATGTTGTGTTTTTATACACTTGTGGAAATATCTGGAAAGACTGCTTTGTCTGAAGCAGTCTGAAGCTGTATGTCTGTGTTGGCCAGAGCAAGGATGCGTGATTGATTATATGCTTCCAAATATGTACATACTGTGTGTGCTAATGTATTTCGAAAGGATTTCTGAGCACACAGCACTGGAGCAAATGTGCATAGTGGAGGCAGGACAGAATTCAAATGAAGTTCCTTCACAGTCATTAAACTTCCTGCAAAGGGTATTTTACCACTCAGGGAAGAAAGTGGAAGGGTGCACAGTCTTTAAAAAATCCTCTTGATTACTTGGTTTTAAAAAAAAAAAAAAAATCTTGCTAAGAATGAATGTTTATGGTGGACTCTCTTCAGGCCTTACACTCTCCTTCAGAACTTCTTTTTTTTCTTTTTCTGGAAGACAAGCCTGGTTGCTTTAGTGTTTCAAAATGGTACAGTCTGCCTGTCTACCTCTGTGCTGAAGGTTGCAGATGTAAAGATAGGGCAATGAGAAATCCCTCGTGGGAGGTGTTGCATGAACAGTGATAGGCGCCTGTACTTTGCTCTTTTTCTAAATGTGTGTGGCACGTCTGAATGCCAGGTCAAATGTCTAACACGCCTTAAAGATTGTTGAAATAATAAACTTCCTCACTAATCATGAAGTAGATGTGTCATCAGATACAGGACCTAATATACACTTACCTTGATCATATATGCCATTAAGAAAGACATGAGTGAAGGGCCATGGTCATCTCCACTGCTCTGCTTTTCTGTTCATTATGGGCAGACATTGGATATTTCAGACCTGGATGCCTTTGGGTTCCATGACTTGTTTGCTTGTAAGAGCAAGTAAGCTGGGCTTGTGTAGTACTGACATGTGCACGTTAAAAAATTCTTTAAACATCTTGAAAGAGGGATAAAATAGTATTTTTCTGTCTATATTTTAAGCACCCCATAATTATATGTGCACTCATCTTTCAGATTTCTCTTACTTTAAGCTTCAGGCTTAAAAATAACTACTGCAGCTGAAAATTGCTTTTCCCATAAACTTGTACCTCCAGTGACGAGGCAGGCTGGAGCTTCTGGGGTTGGTCCCACCCTTTGAGGTTACCAGAAGCAGCTTGGGAACTCTGGGTGCCGGCCACAGAACCTGTGTGCTCCCCCCCCCTGCTTTCGGTTCCTCCACGGCAACCCAGGCAACACAGCTTTCTGCATCTTTAACTCCTCTCAGAACTGTCTTGATTCTTTCCCATGTCTCTGGACCACCCATAAGGAGTCCAGCTGGCTTCCATGGCAGCATTGCTCTCGTAAAGAGCAATGGTCTAAACAGCTTGTTACTGACGCATCTGAGTTTAAGTGTACGGCTCCAACATGTGGGGAAGCAAAAAGCTGCGTCCAGCTACAAGTGGGTCAGATGACTCATACCAGTCCTCCCTCCCAGTAGCATGTGCAAGGACAGAAGGGTTTCATTGGAATGCTCACAAAAGCAGAGGAATAAGGGAGGAGGGATTGGCACCCTCCATTTGTAGTCAGAGGGATGTGCAGATCATCTGCCCTAAGCCTGTGTTTGTGCTTCTCTTTGAAAAAGAGCTTCTTATTTGAGAACTTCCTCTGTTTTCTCAAAAGAGGTGGAATAAAACGGCACTTTTCTGTTTTACCTTGATCTGTTAAGAAGCAAGACTTCAGTCATGTTTTTTGTGTCTCTCAGCAAGGTTTGACAGAGGAATGGAGTTCTTTAGATCTGACAAGCCTTAGGGAAGTGAGCAGTGTGGAGGGGAGGCCATCAGTCAGCAGGAAGGTGATGTGGCTGCCACACATAGTGTGGCTCCTCCAGATGGGAGGGAGTTCAGGTGGAGCTGCTGAAGCTGTGGGAAGGTACACAAGGAGGAAGGGGGAAAGAGTTGTGAGGTCCTTGGGATAAGCTGAGGTTACTACAATGCAGATGACACTCAAATCCACAGAAACAGTTGTCCTTCCTCAGTCATATTCTTCCTACAATTTCTGAGAAACCAGTTAGTTCAAAGACTTGATTTCACTAATCCTACTCTAGGAGGTAGTATTTCAGTAAGTAATTAAAAATTTGGATTTCAGAACCGAAGACGTGGAACAAAACCTGCTTCTTCATTGAAGGTGAATATCAAGTCCTTTTACTGAACTATTTTGGTACGTCTGAAAACCCATGCTTGGGATTACTGAGTTTAAAAATCCATCCAGTGTTTCTGGGTAAAAATTTCCTGTGTTTGATCACAAGTGGTTACTTTTTCACCAGTAAAAATCCATGGAAAGTATCACTCAGTAGTAAGTGAAGGAAGCCTTATTCTTGGTTCTGTGTCCTTAAAATTTCCATTTCATCTATTAAAAATGAAAGTTTAAAGTATTTCTCTTATGTGGTAGTCTTGACTTAACCCTGCTTCTAATCCAGACTCCAAGTCTGCTCCTAGAGAAATCTGTTTCATGGTATACCCAGTTGCTGCTTTGCCCCTGTGTTCTTGGTTTCCCAAGTTGGTCTTTGGTGGGATTGGGAATCCTTCGTGCTTTAGGGATCCCAGAAGTGTGAATGCAAGTAAACTGCAGTGTTGCATGGGAGCTTGTACCTAGAGCAGGAAGAGAATAGGCATTCCTGCATTTCAGGTAGGGGGAAATTCGAGTTTCATGAAAATGTGTTCTTACTCAAATTAAGCCTTATCTTGACATGATAAACACAATAGCTGATTTGCTGAAGTGCTTGTGGATTTGTTTGCTTTTGATCCTCCCTTAGATACAATGTCCCTTTGTTCCGGCTGCCACTCTAGACCTTTTTCTTACAGAATGTATTTTTGAAGTTACATTAATAGAAGTAATAATTTTGTAGTCTGGGTTTACTGCTTCACAGGAGCTGCTCCACAGCCTTCAGCAAGCTACAGTTAGTAGAAGTTGAGAGCTGTAGCAGTTCCAGGTCTGTGTATCTAATTCTTTTTTCAGGCCAGACATCTGGGGAGAAACTCAAGTAATTTCATACCAACTTGAAGTTTTAAAATTATAACCAAGTATGAATCTTGCTATTTTCTTAGACACCGGAATAACTTTACTAAGGGCTTGTAGAGGGTTTGATGTACAGAGTATTCTTTATTTTTAACAGTATACTAGTAATTACAGTTATAAAGTCTCTTTACTGCTGTTGTTTGTAAATATTGACACCCTCCTTAAATCTAGCAAACATCTCCTGTCTTTTGAATGGAATTTAAATTAACTATTCCCATTCTTCCCCTGTAACCTCCTCTACTTGAGTGTATCTGCTAGTATTATTGAGGGTAGTATTTTAGTGTTTTTGGTGAGCAAGTGAGTTTGAATCATAGTAATTTCTGTGCCTCTCACTAATTACTACATTTTTTTGTGATTTTAGTTGTGAATTTTAAGCATGCAGTTTAGAAATTATATTTCAAGCATAGAGGCAGGGTTTTTACTCCATTTGAATATTTTCTTCCCTTTCGTTGTCTTCTTACCACCACGTCACACCATTTTGGTATACAGCAGATAAAATCAGGTTAAAGCAGGTTCCAGAATGCATAAGACTTGGTGGCTAAGTTATGGTGCTTGACAAGCTTGAGTTTTCTTCTTTTTTTTTTTACTTCCCCAACTGATGTAGCTCAGTTTTGAATTATGTCTTCAATAGGAATTTTTTGGTTCTGCATGCTAGGAGATTGATCTGTGAAAAAATACTGTGAAATAGATCATTGTATCAATTTTAAACTCTGAATGACTTTACTAAGTTTACCCCAGGGAATTTATTGCAGCAATAACTGAAACATCCCTGTTTTCTGATTAACAATTTAATCTTTCCTCATTGCAAGACCGTTATTCATCAGTTCTGTAAAAGGCATATCCACTGCTTTCTCCAGAGTTGCAGAGAGCTGTAGTGTTAATCCAGCTATATGTCCCAGCTGGTCTGATCTGTTATTTATAGGGAAAATTCCTAAAATGGCTCCAGCAGATCATAACAGAGCTCTCTACAGGGAAAAAAGACAGCGCTGCCTTAAATCCTATTAGAAATTAACTTTGAAAAGTTCTCTGCAAATACAGTGATACTTCTAAAATGTAAGAAAAATGAGTTCTGTTTTGATCTAATTTTATAATACCAGCACGTGTGCCAACGTGTATGTTTGTATTCTAAGAAACATGTTATCAAATAAATCACTGAAAGCCACTTGAAAATAAAACATTAATGTAATTCAGTGGACTAAAACACACTGGGTTTCAAGAACATTTGGATGGTATCTGATGTATTCTTTCTGCCTTAAAAAACAAAAAGTTAAAATATTTTTATTGGTTGTTGGGATTTGTTTTCTGCCCATATTCCTCATGAGTTATAGAGGAAAGGAGCTGGAAAGTTGTATGTTTCCAGAGTTCCTATTTGGTGAATAGGATTGAGGATATCTGCAGAAGAGACTAGGTAGCTATGTGGTTGCTGGCATTAGGTCAAATTCCAGAGCAGCGAGTCATTCACAAGAGTGATACGTTGATGGATATCTCTAGGAGGTAATGTTGATTCTAGGATCTGCCATCAGACTGACACGGACTGGACAGCTTTCTGCAGTTTTCTTCTGCAGAACTGAACTGAGAGGCCTTTGCTCTTCAGTAAGCTCTCAGTTACCAGCAGTCTTGTCAAGGAATAGGGTATTGCTGAGTAATGCAACTGCTAAAAGGTTCATTGGAGGTGACTACTGTGAGCTAAGACATGGGTTGTCTGATCAGTCATTTTCTGTGGTGATAGTACACAGCCTTTCAAGTGCCACTGCCAGCTGCCACAGATAACCTCTGCTGTTGCTCTTGCAAGGAAGATGTGTCTGTTGTAAAATAGTCAGTGTCTGAGCAGCCCTCATGTCTTGGCTTGATTTCTCATTGCATTAGACTGCCTTTCTAGCAGCCCACTAGTCCAGACAACTAGTGATCAACAGAATGTACTTTCTTTTTTGCTTAAAGACGCCTTCATTCACACTGCTTGTCCTTCAGCTGATGTGAGCTGATGTGGATCTTGTTGAATACCTTCTGAAAGGTGTTCACAATTCACAGGGTGTCTGGTTCTCAGTTTAGATTTTAATATCAACTTACAAAAAAGATTTCTTCAATCTACTTAGTAGGTCTCCTTGTTAGCATCAACTTCACTCTGCTAATTGCTTGCTTCTGCACTTTGAGGTTTCTTTTCCCATAGTGAGTTGCTTAGTGACTCAAAGGCTTGTTCCAGTATTACCACATGACTGAGTGTCTTAGGACCAGTACTCCCTCTCTGTTTCTCTTACAATTAGAAAAAACAAAATGCCAAATTAGTACAAGTTGTATGTTGCTGAGGTGGGTGGTGGTAAGTATGTGGAGCCTGCTGTGAGGAAGCGGAAGGAAATGTGATTCAGTGGAAGATGAAAGAAAAGCGTATGTGCAGCTGTATCATCAAAATGAGAGAGAAGGTAGACATGGAGTAGTGTAGTTCATTTGGCCTTTATTTGTCTGAATGCGGAGAATGTAGATAGTACAAACAGTCACCACAGTGTTCTAGATGGAAGCTGAAAGCCCCTCTTTGTGGATAGGAGCCACTTTTTTGGGGAAGTGTTAGATGCTAAAAGATGACTTTGGGGGAAGAGTTTGCTTTTCTGACCCAAATTGTCCTAGATGCTGAGAGAGAGAGAAACATAATTTGTGAGCATAAGAGTCATCTATTTTCAAGTGCAAGGCTATTGTAGATGTCACTAGAGCAGTTTTTAGGCTGGTTTATTGTCTAGCCCAGGTCTGGTTTTGCTTATCCATTGGTTGTTGTTTACTTTCCTGATGGATGTTCATCCTGTCCATGTTCAGGCTGTTCTGATTTCCCCTCTGCCTTACCATACCAGATTGTCATCTACAGGTAGAAGAATAATAAACTGACTTGTAAAATACAAGCTTTGCACCATGCCCATTTCACCTGAGGTATTGATAGTTTTACAGGAAGGCAAATACCTCTGATTTTTGTGTTAGTAAGTTAAAATCTTGGAGATTATTAGACTATAAGTCAGATTTTTCCCCCCCGTATATTTATGTTCCTAATGTTAGTATCTCAGTTACACTTCCAGAACTGAACAAATCAGTGTAATAATGCATCTTCAAGCCAGAAATCAGGACTTGGAGGACTATTTGTAGCCCTGATCCCCTGATTTTCAAACCTGATTTTTAAAATTTTAAAACTAGTTTCAACTCCTGAGATAAAATAAGTAAAGGGAGTAGGAGTGTGTGGGGAGAAGCATTATGCATAGGGAAGAGTGGGGAGCAGCAGAAGAATCGTTGATAGCTTTTCCCGAGAAATGTTAACTGTACTGACAGTTGGAAAAATCACTAAATTTGTATTCCTTATCTTTTTTTCTCTTTGCAATTTTAACTTCCTACTTACAGAAACGTAGTCGTTCGTGTTACACACTGAAAATAGCCCCTGATCTTTAAATGTTTGTGGTCTGAAACATCTGTAAACCTTTGTCCTCGCACAGTGCCGTCAGAGCCCCTTGCTGGGTGGGGATTAGTTA
>VZTT01038058.1:0-31675 GCA_013400855.1 Buphagus erythrorhynchus | reverse complement strand
TTTTTTTTTTTTCTTCCCTCCCCTGCATTCCTCAATGGCTTTTTTATTTCTTCCCCTTCCAAAGGTCCATACTCCTTAAATGGTTATAGGGTGAGAGTGTACAGACAGGATTCTGCCACCCAGTGGTTCACTGGCATCATCACTCACCATGATCTCTTCACCCGCACTATGGTGGTTATGAATGACCAGGTGAGTTTATGAATGATACTCAGAAAATAAGCTGCAAGTAAACTGTGCCTTGAGAGGTTCTAATTTTTGTTGGTAGCACTCAGAAACACACCAAGTTGGTTCAGTGCCAGCAGGCTGAGGGAATCGCTGCACTGAAACTACAGCACAGCTGTGTTGGACTATCAGTTAAATCCTCCTGAAGCTAAGCATTTGTGCAGTGACATGATTAATACCAGTCCTACAGTTTGTTCTGCTGTTGCTATTTGACTAGTGAAGTCTTTGAAGTGAAACAATCCAGTTTGAAGAACTTGTCTTGCCTCTCTGCTCTGGTGAGAATTTCTTTTCACAAGAATGAAATCTTTCAGCACTGCAGTAATGGTTACTTTTCCCAAGCAATTGAAATAGTCACTTTCTGCAATTTATTGAATTAAGCATTTACTGCAGCCCTAATTTGTATTTGCTGTGGTGGGTTTTAGTTTTATTTCAGAATTTGATGTTACAAAAAGAGTTAATACTGGTACTTTTAATGGCAGTAATGAATTCTGTTTCAGGAGAGTAGTGACTCAACAGTAATAGAGTGAATGAACCATCTGCCCTGAAATGACTGGCAAAACCATGTGTGACAATAAAAATTTAAGACTAGTCTATTACTCAGATAAATTCTTTCCCTTAATTTGCTCAAATTAATATTCCCCAAACGTTACTTTTTTCACTTTGTACCATATCCTTTGAAGATTTGGTTAGCATTTCCTACTTTATGAAGTATTTCTCACTTAGTAATACTCAACAGTTCTAGAGTTCTTCTTTCCAGTTATTTTGGGTCTCTTCTTGTAACAGTTTTGCTTCTGTTGAAAGCAGTACTATAATGTGCTTCTGCAGTATAATTTATAGTGTATTGAATTAATTCTATAAAATATTTGTGTATTGTAATTACTACTTAGGGGTTATTTGAATAGCTTGTTAAATCTGTAATTTGTCGATCAGTGAAGGGGAAAGGAATGGGTAGTGGGGTACTTTTTGCTTTTAAAAGAAAATTATTTTTACAGTGACATGTAAAGACACATTTGCTTTGGTGTGACACTGTTCCCAGCATTTGTTGTGTCATATGTCAGTTCTGCTTGTCAGGATTAAGTAGGCTTTTCTCTGATTAGTCTTTAGCACACAAAATAGACTGGTGAACACTGGTACAGAAAATACAGATTAGGCATTGTCTGAACATCTGTGGATTGTTATTTTTTCTCTTTTTTTCTTTTATTTTAATATTAACCAGGTGTTAGAACCTCAGAATGTTGATCCTTCTATGGTTCAGATGACCTTTCTAGATGATGTTGTTCACTCTTTGTTGAAAGGTGAAAATATTGGCATCACTTCACGCCGACGGTCTCGTTCCAACCAGAACAGCAACACAGTTCATGTAGATACATTTATCTTTTTACCTAAGTATTTTCGTATATTGCAAATGTTAAAAATGCATGTTTAAAGACACTAATTAACATTGCATATAAGTCCATTAATAACAAATTATTTTTAGGGTCATTATACGCGTGCACAAGCAAATA
This sequence comes from Buphagus erythrorhynchus, assembly GCA_013400855.1. Lineage (NCBI taxonomy): Eukaryota > Metazoa > Chordata > Aves > Passeriformes > Sturnidae > Buphagus > Buphagus erythrorhynchus. Next base: position 29,948 of record VZTT01038058.1, on the reverse strand, counting down.
GTCCCAGACCAGCAATGAATTCCCAAACTGCAGCACCAAGACAGAATTCGCACCAGCAACAGAGGAATACTCGTCCAAATAAGAGGAAAGGGTCTGATAGCAGCATGCCTGATGAAGAGAAGATGAAAGATGAAAGATATGATTGTATAGGTCGAGGAGGTAAAAGTGGTTAAGGAAAAGGGAGGGAGAGCTTTCTAAAACTGTATTAGACTGAAAATCTGATAGATGTGTTTTTATCTTTCACAGAAAACCCCAAAACCAAAAATAAACACTTTCTTAATAAAAGAAGTAAACCTGAAGAGGATGAAAAAAAATTAAGTATGAAGAGACTGCGGACAGACAATATCTCGGATTATTCTGAGAGCAGTGACTCAGAGATCTCAAATAAAAGATTAACAGATTCATCTTCGGAGCAAAATTCAGAAAATGAGTTAAAAAGCAAGAACTCTTCCAAGATAAATGGAGAAGGAAAATCCCAAACTACTGAGGGAGTAGAACAGACACTAACAGATAGACAGTCTCCATGGGATGAATTACATCATGATAAAAACCATGAAGAGACAGAAAGACTGAAGTCATCAGACTTGGATCATCAGGAAAAGTCTTCGCTCCATGCAGCGGAGCAGCCAACACTTTATGAACAGAATTCCAAGGATCCGCCTGTTCAAGAGTGTAATGCAGAAAAACATCATACTGTGGAGTTAAAAAATGAGCAGTTTTTACCCAGACCTCCTACTCCTAAGTGTGTTGTTGATGTTACTAATAAAAACAACTCTGAAAAGGAGAATCAGGATAATGCTGCAAGTACCTTTGGTTTGCGAACAGTTCAGAAAATAGAATCTCACAGCAGTGATTTAAAGCAGCAATTTGCAAGTGCAAATTTCTTTGAAGCAAGAAAACAGGAAACTGATCAAGGTTGGGTTAGCAGTGTTGGTAAAACAGATTTGATACAACCTGGGGTTGTAAAAACATTACCAGTAAATGAACACTTAAACTCTGAAAAAGTGCAATATGGCTCATTTATGTCTTCGTTAAATGTAGCTTCTCTAGCAGAAGAAAGTAAACTGCATAAACAAAGTCCAGTCCCCGATTCTGTGAAGTCAAAATCTAGTGCTTCAGTTGATCATCCTAAAACAAAGTCACCTGATGCTAAGCCTAAATTCACCCAATCTTCTGATACTGTGAAGTCGAAGGTTAGTTCCCAAAACAGCCATGCTACTGGATTAACAAGGTCAGCCAATAAAACTGATCATGATTTGTCTAGGTCTAGTTTTCATCCAGTTCCAGCTAGAGTTAGTGCTCTAGAAGCCACTAAGAGTCCTCTTATCATTGACAAGAATGAACATTTCACAGTATACAGGGACCCCACTCTGATTGGACAAGAAACAGGAACTAATCACATTACACCTTACCTGCATCAGCATAATTATCCTCTGCATTCCTCATCCCACCGAACCTGTTTAAATCCAAATGCACATCATCCTGCATTAACTGGTTCATCCCATCTGCTCGCTGGGTCTTCAGCTCAGGCTCCCTTGTCTGCTATTAACACTCACCCCCTTAGCAGTGCATCTCACCATTCTGTTCATCACCCTCATCTACTTCCCGCAGTGTTGCCCGGAGTGCCTGCTGCCTCCTTGCTGGGTGCCCACCCGCGACTAGAGACTGCTCATGCTAGCAGCCTAAGCCATTTGGCATTAGCACACCAGCAGCAGCAACAGATGTTACAACACCAGTCTCCACATCTTCTCGGACAAGCTCATCCTTCTGCTTCCTATAATCAGCTAGGGCTTTATCCAATTATTTGGCAGTATCCAAATGGAACACATGCTTACTCAGGACTTGGTCTGCCTTCCTCCAAATGGGTCCACCCAGAAACTCCTGTTAATGCGGAGGCTTCCTTGAGAAGGGTAAGTTAAGATCCTTTTTTAATGATGTATTTAGCTGGGCCTGGTGTCTCTCAGCAGTAATTTCCTAGGTACACATGTGTTAGTTTGTCACACTGAACGTATTGTGATGGTGGGGTTTTTGAGTACGCAGAGAACTAGGAATGGAACTACAGCAGTAACCACTGTCTCACAGATGTGTGTAGAGAGTTTTTCCAGACCTTGATTTCTAAGAATTCTAAAGAAAGATGAAATGTTTGATTTTAATTTGTGACTAAAAGTGAGGTCAGCCAGTTTGTTTGGGAACTCAAGTTCACAGAAACTTTGGAGAGCTTTAATGCCAGCTTCAGTTAAACCACCACTGAGCGTGTGCATACTGATCTTTAGAGGCTTTCAACTTGGCCTAATTTGGGCAGATTTTCACAGGGACCACAAAAGGCATGTCACTTACAGTGGTCCTTCTGCCAAATTGTAAGCCTTTGTGTCAAAGCTTTGCGTTCTGAATGGTAAAAAAGATTTTTCTTTATTTTTCACCACGGAGAAGGCTGTCCCTCCCAGTTCATTCTTGAAAAAAGTCAAACCATTGTGGCTAAGTCTTTCCCAAAACAGTTGGTTTGAGCTGGTCTTGTGATATGAAGTGAGTTTGATAGAAGATGTAGCAGTGAAGAAAAGCCTAAGAGAAAAAGATAGGTGGATTTATCTTTTCATGTTGCTGCCTGCTCCACCCCATACAGAAGTCCATTTTAAAAGAGCTCATAATAGACGTTTTCACTTTGGCTGCCTGAAGAATGCAGCTCTGCATACTGAGGCATGTAACTTTTAAATTATGTTGATACGTGGCAGTTGTCTTGTAGTGACTTGTCTTCTGCCTCTTGCACTGGAGGCTTTTTTTAAATAGATCTTAGAAACCCGGAATGGGCGTTTCCAAGGTCTGTTTGCATGGATGCCACAATCACAGAAAGGGATCTGTGTTTCAGCTGTAAGAGCAGCAGCAGCATCTCCCCTTGGCTCAGGGCTGAGCCATGTCTCTGAGCTGAAGGAAGCGTGCCCCAAGCCCACCTTTTCCTACTGTCCTTGGGTGGATGTGGCAGCTCCCATATTTGGGCTGGACAGTAGGTGATTGCAGGTGGAGTCATGAAGCTGTTTGAGCAATGCTTGGTGCTCAGGCAGATGTTCCCCAGCTCCTGTAGGGAAGGTGACGGGCCTTCTTTGCATAATACTTTAATACAGCTTACAGGCTGTTCGTGGGAACTCACCACAGCGTGGGAACTCCTGGCCTAGGAAACGTATGCACTAAAACTGTAAGCACAAACCCAAGTAGCTGCTTTAAATATTCAAAAGCACAGAAATCATAATTTCAAAGTTGTAGCACCTGCAGAGCTATTCTGTGCTGTGTGCATGTGTCATGAGAGGTCTTGGCTCCCTTTCTGCTGCAGCAGTTCCCAACTGGGATTGCCAAGTCTGGGGAGAAGGATAGGTATGGACTGGTGAGAAGTGTAGGGAGGGGAAGAAGGTGGGGTTGGAAAAGCATCACGAGGCTTTAGGGTGCGCTCAAAAGCTCAGTCTTGTCCCCAGTCCCTTCCTGGTTTGTCCCCAGCACTTGAGCCCCACTTGAACAGGTGTCCTGATTTTCCACTTTGCTGTGTGCACTTCTTGTAATCAGGTCTCCTAAGCAGAAGCGAGAGACAGGGCAAGAGGAGAGAGCGAGCTGCTCCTGGTCTTTTCTGCAGGCTGTTACACAAGTTTCAGTAAAGATAAGGAGGCAGAAATTTAACAAAATAGTAGATTAAAAAGTAGTTTCATAGATCAAGATTTACCAGTGTGTCTAAATGAGGAGTGTTTAGGTACATAGCATAAAATTGGGCTGTGTGTTTGTCATGCTGCATAGTATGGCAAATGTGCACATTTATGGTTTTAATAGTGTGATGATGATGATCTAGCCAAATAAAAATGCCTGACTAAATAAAGCAGATTAATTAGGATTATCATACTTAATCATTTGGTTGGGCAGGAAAGGAACAATCCAGGAAAGAGATACTTACATCCCTATCCCTGGAGATAAAATTGCTTCCAGAAATATAAAGCCATATTTGTATTTTTAAAGAAATACTTCTTGCAACTCTTTGAAGAGGTAATGGTCTTTTTACTAGTAACTGAATTTAAGTGTTTTTAGGTTGTCATTGGTTTGTGAATTTTGATGAGCTTGAAGTGCTGTTCTAGAATTAACTGCTCGTGCTGAGTACTTGAAAATTAAATGGTTCTAAGAATGCTTCTGAAATGTGTAAACTGTTTTGTATGCTAGAAGTCCAGGGGAAGCACAGTCGTGTTTTAGTTGCCCAAAAAGTGACTTAATGTTAAATTTTATTTACTATCTATGATTTGATACTGAAATACATTACTTCACTTTGATCATTGGTAGGACATGGTAGAGTTACCCTTGTGGTCCCATGATTATTTTGAAGTCTGATTTTATTTTTTGTTTTGGTTGTTGTCAACAGAATACTCCCAGCCCCTGGTTACACCAGCCCACCCCAGTGACCTCAGCTGACAGCCTTGGTTTACGGAGTCACATTCCTGTGCGACCATCCAGCGCAGATCCCCTTCGGCCTCTCAAACTGACAACGCATTCCAGCCCACCTTTGTCCAAAAGCATTGTAGAGCATCGCAAAGAGTAAGTTTGCTGTTGAACTCTGTGTGTGAGGGTACATTTCAGCAAGTGATGTTGCCTTTTAGCTTCCTTTTAGTTTATTTGTAGACATGAATGCCTGTGGGGGACACAGGCTTGTCATTATGTTGCTTGTTGACTTGGTATGGTACTTGAGTTCATGAGTCATTTGAAGACTTCTGAAAATTGTACTTAATATAGAGGAAAGTTTATTTTGTGTTAATAGATGACTTTGTTCAGGGCATGGGAAGAAAGGTCTTCCATCTAGCACATTATACTACATTCAGCCTAACCTGTGTTTGCTTAACTTTTCTTTAAACAGAGAACTGGAGAGGAAAGCTTTTGTTGAACCTCTGCGTTCTGTTACCACTGCGTCAGTGAAGAGTGAGCTGGAGCAGAGCAGAGCACAGACAGCAAAGGAGAGCCATATGCACAGACATTATGCAGATCCAATGTTGAACCAGCTGCCAAGGCCACCACAGGAGACTGGGGAGCGACTGGGCAAATACAAAGAAGAACACAGACGGATACTCCAAGAAAGTATTGAAGTTGCTCCATTTACAGCTAAAATCAAGGCACTGGAGGGAGAGAGAGAGAGCTACTCCAGGGTAGCATCCTTATCTTCAAGTCCCAAAAGCCATTTAGTGAAATATGACAAAGATGCTGAACGCTCTGTGTCAGAACTGTATAAAATTAAGCATTCAGTTCCACAAAGTTTGCCACAGAGTAATTATTTCACTACCTTGTCTAACAGTGTAGTAAATGAACCACCAAAATCATACCCATCAAAGGAAGCTTCAGGTGTATATGTTGATAAGCAAACTAATTGTCCTTCAACTGCAGCTAGTCCCCAGGCTATCCCCTCCTACATTTCTTCCCTTTCAAAACCACCACCTTTAATTAAGCACCAACCAGAGAGTGAAGGCTCTACAAGCAAGATTCCTGAGCAGCTTTCACAGTTGGTGCAGTCTCATGCTGTAAATTCTTTCAGAAGTGACAGCAGGAGCCCTACTCAGTTGTCAGTCTCATCTTCAAATACACTCCGGAGTATGCCTGCCTTGCATAGGGCCCCTGTGTTTCACCCTCCTGTGCACCAGCACCTGGAGAAGAAGGACAGCAGCTATAGCAGCCTTTCACCTCCAACTCTAACCCCTGTTCAACCCGTTAATGCTGGTGGCAGCAAAATACAGGAGTTGCAGAAACCCCCAACTTTAGTGCCTGAGCCCAAGGAAGCCCAAACTGATTTCAAGGGCGCTTCTGAAGAGAATTTATCAGAAATGTGGAAGTCTAATAATGCCCCAAATAATGAAAAAGTGGATTGGCACAGTGAAAGAATGAGTGGAAAGTTGCAGTCCGCTACAGCATCTGTTATTGTGCGTCCTCCTTCTAGCATAAAATATGAGAGTGTACCAGTTACACAGTCTGCTTTGAAAGATCGAGTTAGTGAGAGATCTTCAGCTGTGGCAAATCTAGCAGATTGCATGAAAATGGTGGAAGCCAGGGAGACTGGAAGAATCATACTGCCAAATATGAACTCAGACAGTTCTCGCACACAGTATGAAAAGAGATTTGCAACTGTCTCGCAAGGCAGCATTGCACGTGCTGTCACCCCTACCGCAGCTATCGTCTGTAGCACCAAAACGGATGTCACTGCATCAGCAGCAATGATGACCAGCATGTCAAGCCAGGGGAGCTCTGAAGTGACTTACTCGGTCTCGAGTGCGGTGTCCTGCACCCTGCTGGAGTGCACGGCCCCAAGAGTGGCCAGCCAGGCAGTGGTGCAGCCTCAGGACTGCAAGGTCAGCACTCCAGCTCTGGTTACATCTGCTGCTGGCAGCGCTGCTCAGCCCAGCTCAGGATTCTCCACCTCTACTGACTTTGTCCATTTGAAAAAGCACAAGGCAGCGCTGGCTGCAGCTCAGTTTAAAAGTAGTAACACCAATGAGACAGAGTCCAACTCTGTGAAAAATCAGACATTTTCAACCTCTCTCTCCCTAGACAGTGCTATCGTCTGTAATACAATAAACAAAGTGAACTCTGTAGGCAGTGGGCAAACTTCCCAGACAAGTCAGCCAAACTACCACACTAAACTAAAAAAGGCTTGGCTAACAAGGCATTCAGAGGAAGATAAAAACACTAATAAAAAAGAGAATTCAGGGAACAGTGTTTCAGAAATTATTAAGCCGTGTACTGTCAATTTAATAGCTTCTACATCAAATGATTTGCAAAATAACATAGATAGCAAAATCTTGGCAGATAAGTTTGTAAAGGAAGATAAGTACCCAAGGAGAAAAGGAAAACGAACTTACGACTCTGGCTCTGAAAGTGGTGACTCTGATGAAAGCGAGAGCAAGTCAGAGCAAAGGACTAAACGGCAGCCCAAGCCAACTTACAAAAAGAAACAAAATGATTTGCAGAAAAAAAAGGGTGATGCCGAGGAAGAAGTGAGACCAAATGGTGTTCTTAGCAGGAGCGCCAAGGAAAAAAGCAAGCTGAAGTTACAGAGCGGCAGTAACAGCAGTGAGTATATTTATTAGTCTGATCTAGAAAACACAGAGGCGTGTGAAGTCCAACACTGTTAATCCTGGAGGGTTTGTCATGCACAATAGCTGGGAAAAGAGCTAAAAAAACGTGCCTGTGTAAATGAGTAGGTCCAGATTATCTGTCTTGAGGTCATTTGAAATACCCTGGTGTAAGAAATAGAGTATTTTGTATATGTGTTAAGAAACTGGTTCTTCGCCTAAAAATAAGCTGTAAACCATCTTGTTTATGCTGTCCATCAGAATTGAGCAGGCTGGTTCATATAGTTGTGCCACTTGTATTGAGATAGATAGATATATGCACATATATATACACACACATCTTTTTGGTTTTTTTTTTTTTTATTTTAAGATCTAATGCATTTATTTTTAGAGCACTGCTGGAGGGAAAGATTCTCTGTTGTTGAACTCTAATTCATCCTTTGATCAGAAAGCCAGAGGCAGTTCCTTGAGACCCTGATGCCACTCAGTTACGATTTGGTTAATTGAACCAAATTTGATTAATGAAGGGTTTAAGGGAGAATAATTTCACACTCCTGACTAGCATGTGTAGTGCATGGTNTTTTTTTTTTTTATTTTAAGATCTAATGCATTTATTTTTAGAGCACTGCTGGAGGGAAAGATTCTCTGTTGTTGAACTCTAATTCATCCTTTGATCAGAAAGCCAGAGGCAGTTCCTTGAGACCCTGATGCCACTCAGTTACGATTTGGTTAATTGAACCAAATTTGATTAATGAAGGGTTTAAGGGAGAATAATTTCACACTCCTGACTAGCATGTGTAGTGCATGGTGTTAACATCGCTCTTGTTTAAGGAATAAAAAAATTTAAGGAAATACAAATTTCCATTTAAATGTAATATTGTAATGTGTAGCAGATTGTAACTAGATTAATCTGAAAAGAGAAACTGGTCTGCCAACATACGGGATTTTATTTAAAAACTTGCCTTATTTTTTATCCCAATTTATTCTTCTTTGTCTTTGGTCTGGTTAAGTATTAGAGAGTCTACCATTAAATCACTTCTTGTAAGACATTTTAAGTACAGGTAGCAAGAAAATGAGCAATACTACCTGTGATTGCATTCTGTGGCTTTCCACTGTCTGGTGTATAAAGTTACTCTTCTGGTATCTGACAGTACGTGATCCCTGAATTGTACTGGATGCTAAAAGTGTCATAGTCTATCTGAAATATTCTGGATATTTGGTCCAGTGGTAATAGTATTACTTTTTCTTCTGCTCCCGAGTAAAGGAACGATCAAGGCTAACATGCCTGTAAAATCTTCTTTAGCTTCCCTTCTTAAAGTAAACTGTAAATACATACATTTAACATGTTACATGTTTATGACCTTTCTGTTGTTGCAAAAGATTTTTTTCATGGTAAATTCCTGCAAGAGAGCTGGTCAGAGGTTTTTCTTTCAAAAATAACTTGCCACACAGTTTTACACAAAATCATAATTAACCTTGAGAAGCTTTCAAGAAAGATGGTGTTCCCTTGGAACAGCTGCCTAGATTCTCCATAGGTGGCTGAAGGTAAATAACTGCTTCAGAGTCTAGGGCTCAGTGGCAGTTTTGCAGCATGGGTGGTATGTGGATTCTGCCAGGGTTGAAGAGTGCTTTGTCCTGATGCCGTTTTGGAAAGCCCCCCAGGAGCTGATGTGCTAGCCAGAGCCCTCAGAGCTCCAGGCTGTGAGGCTCCCTCCTGCAAAGCAGGGTATTTCACATCTCTGCCAGTGCTGGGGGTCTTCCAAGTGCCTACCCACAGCCTAGCAGCTCGCAGATGACACCCAGAATCTCTGCTTCCAAGGCAGAAAACATTGTTTTGGACTGGCAAACCTGTACTTGGGCCTTTTTAAGTTTTGATCCAGTTACTGTCATGCCTTGGGTGAGTATGGAGTGTGATTTCTAGGCCAAGAATTGAGGCATAGGTAGTCTGTCACTTGCAAAGTTTGTACAAGTAATTTCTGGCAAAGTCCAAAGTTAGCACCCTGACCCTTTTATCATCCTACGTCAGATCCCTGTTTACAGGACATGAACTTTCAAGAGTAGTGGTAGATGAAATGGCAGGTAATTCTCTCTGTCTGCAGATAAGAGTGGTGCCACTTTCAAGACTCCTTAAAATGAAAGCTTGGTTAAGTAACGACAGGGTTCAGTTTCAAAACCTGTGTGTGAAAATTGCACTTATTACTCAATAGACTTGCTCCTCATGTTACTTGGTGTCAGATCTTCTGACTTCAGTATCAAAAATAGAATTCTACTCCTTGGCCTTGCAAAGCAAACAAAACAGACTGAGTGTAAATGGATTCTGTGAATAGAGCGACTATTCTGTAGTCATAGCTGTAACTTAAAAAAACTAATTTTGAAGGAGTTGGAATTTGGTTTTAGATTGGTTTTTAAAAACTGCTTTTATTCATTAAACTGTGGCCTTTTTTGTCTACACCTTCACTCAAAACACTTCAAACCTAACTTTCTTGCAGTATTATAGGTCTTTGCTTTTTTTTTGTCTGATGAGATTCTGATGATGGTTTTAGTAGAATATCTGGTAAATGATACACCTCGTATAAGGGAAAACGTAGTGTCTTGGCAGCTTAGCAGTTACTTAATTTTGCTCCTGCCTGTATAAGTTTAATTGGTCCCTTTGCTTTTTTAACTTCAGCGCTGACAGGCAGGCAAGTGGAAATAAAAGTGAATTATGTTATGCAGGTAACAAATGTACCAGAAAAAAATGTTGACTGCTGACTATCTTGACTGTGATCTGTGAGGAAGCAGTGCCAGTACCTCATCTGAAACTCTCCTTACTTTTGCAGCTGGTATACCTCGCTCAGTGTTAAAAGATTGGCGCAAAGTAAAGAAGCTGAAGCAAACGGGAGAGTCCTTTTTGCAGGATGATTCTTGTTCTGAAATAGGACCAAATTTGCAAAAATGCAGAGAATGTAGGTTAATAAGAAGTAAGAAAGGAGAAGAACCAACTCATTCACCAGTATTTTGTAGGTTTTACTACTTTCGACGGTAAGTATGCCTAGTTTCCTGGAAATGTGGTGCTTCAGCTTTTAAAAATAATATTGACAAAGAACTGGCATACTTGAAAGCATGTCTGATTTTTCTGGTTCAGTCCACCTGATAAAAGACAGCATCTATTTTAACAGTATTTACATTTGTATTTCTTTTGTGGATTGACTTCATTGCTGTTTAAAGCTTTATAGCAAAGACATCAGAATGTCTGCCTGGTGTACCTTAGGCAAGCAGATAATATTGCACATCACCATTACACAGGTGTCTTGACATTAGAAGTGGGATTTTCAAAAGGCAAGCTTCAGTTTTTCAGGACCAGTCATACAACTGCAGTTGCACTTATGTCAGTATATGGTGGGAATGTTGCTCAGGGTTTTCTGGGAGTTTTCTGAGGACAAGAGAGGAGTTGTGACCTCCTTTTTTGCATTCAATGGCCCATCAAAGAAAACTCACGGGGAAAAATTTCCTGGGGTGCAGGAGGCACCAAGAAAGGGTAAAACAGCTTCAGTTTATGTATGGATCGTCCTGTCAGTATTAATCCAACTTGTTATCGACAAGAAACTGTTTCTTAAATGGGGTTTAATTTTTTATAATGAATCTTCAGTTACAGGACTTGGTAGATCTATAGGAATCATTTCAAGGCTGGACTCTGAGTACCTTCTCTGTAAGAATATTTGCTTCCACATTTGGCAGAGTTGGAATTTTGGTTGATTTTCTTTCCCCTGTATAAAGGAGAGAACATAAAGGCTTGCCGACATTTAAAAAAACCAGTATGGAATTGAAAAACTTGAATGTTTTTATTATATTGTGGTAAATTTTATAGCAGTTTAATTATTTTCATTGTGTTTAGATAGTAGAGCTTGAATTGCAGAAGTTTGCACTTCTTCTGGAAGTTGTTATTGCTTTGAAAGCTGAAAGTTGATAATTTCATCTTGTTCATTTGAATACATATCTAAATGTTCTTTTTGGTACTTCTGAATTCAGGACTGTTTTGCTGGCATAAATTCCTTAACTGTTACATCTGTATATTGACTTAATCCTGTTTCAGATAAGATGGAATGATTAATTGTTACCACTTAAAAATAGGCTAAGTATAGCCAGGGTTAGTGGAGTGGCCCTGGGTAGAGTAAGAGGAAAGCCTTTTACAGGTCAGAGTTTTGTGGATCCAGAAATGTTAGCTTCTATTGGTGATTTGTTCTGCCTAGAAAAATTTAAATGTAGTGTTTGAGCTCATGTTTTCTCAGTATGAGAGCAGTAGGATACAAAAATCTATAAAATATAAGTCAGAGTGAGTGACTGCTGTCACAGACATTCCAAAAATTGAAAGTGAGGAAGGAAAGTAGGTAGAACCAAACTTACACCAAAATAGAAAAGAAAAAAAAATTTTCTGTCTGCAATTTTAAAGGAGTAATAAAGGCTAGAGAGAGAGGTAACAATGAGTGAATGGGTTGCAAAAGAAGTTCCTAAAAGATTCGTTTTAGTTTTCATGCTTCCTTATTGATCGTTTTAAAACTATTTTCATTAGTAGGATTTGTTTTAAAATTAAAAAAGGATGTAGGTTAATAAGGTGAAAACTTTGGTGTAGTAAGATCTAAGCAGCAAGGTAAAGTAGCAAGTAAATTGGAAGTCCCAGAGTATAATGATACATGCAGTCAAACTGTGTTTTCATTTTTAGGTTGTCTTTTAGTAAAAACGGAGTGGTTAGGATAGATGGTTTCTCCTCTCCTGATCAATATGATGATGAAGCACTGAGTTTATGGACACATGAAAACTATGAAGATGATGAACTGGACCTAGAAACTTCTAAATACATTCTAGATATCATAGGGGATAAATTTTGTCAGTTGGTAACGTCTGAGAAAACAGCCATGTCCTGGGTGAAAAAAGACGGTAAGGAATCCTCAATGCTCTCAAGTGTTTTGCAGTTTTTCTTGGATGGCCATTGCTTCCTTTTGTGTAGCTGTCTTTCCCTGGCTGTTGGATTTTTCTAGGCTGTTTGGTAAGAGGACATGCTGGGAAGGGTTCCTTGCTCAGTGGGCCAGCCCAATCCCCTTCCTGTGCTGGGTGGCCATGGTAGGCCATGGCCAGGCTCCTGTTGGGATGGAGTAGCCTCCATTCTCAGCTTGGCCTCCAGCTCTCCAGCCAGAGCAGCTGGCTCCCAGCCAAGGCCTGTGGCAAGCCAGGTACTGACTGCTGCCAACAAATGGTGTGTTTCTGATGTGTCTCCTTCCCAAAATAAAGGAAAAGAGTGGAGCAGCATAGGCCCTGCAGAGCCTGTGCTAACACTGTCGCCTCCTCCCCACCAAAGCCACCGTCCATCCTTCTGGCCCACAGCAGATGGGCACAGACTGGTGGCTCTACTAGTTCCAGGCTGTATGAGGAGGAAGTGGAGCAGAAAACACATACTAGCCAGGTCTCCTGAGCAGGCACCTGCCTCCTGTCCTTTCAGGTTCAGCTGTCCAGCTCACTGGCTTGGCTGCCCTTTAAATCAAATATGTCCTGTGGGCAGTCAGGTGAAAAACCCTCTTGAGTGCATGGGGTTAAAAGCGTGTGCTAAAAAAGTTGTTCATTCTTGCAGCAATATCTTTCTGTATTACTTGAGTCTGTGTTTTCTGAATGTTTTATTTCTTTATAACATGTTGATAGTAGCACTGAAGAGGATGGTGTGTAATGGACCCCTAAGGGGGTTGCTCTTGATGGCCTGTTCATGGTGGATCACTTTGCTCCCCCAAAACCCAGTTGTATCTGAGGGGAAACTTAGGAATGCTTCATCTATAAAGACTACTAATTTTGTGCTTTGCATTTAAATTTCAGTCCTTTTATTCTGCTTATTTTGTATTTCAGCCAAAATTGCATGGAAGAGAGCAGTGAGAGGAGTCCGTGAGATGTGTGATGCATGTGAAGCCACATTATTTAACATTCATTGGGTCTGCCAAAAATGTGGATTTGTGGTCTGCCTAGATTGTTACAAAGCAAAGGAAAGGAAAAGTTCTAGAGGTCAGTTCTTTATGAACTAGAGTGTTGTATAGGCTATTTATTCTCATTTGTTGCAGAGCTGCTGATCCACTAGAACTGTCTTTCTGTAAAGTGTTAAATTACTTCTTGTATGTATTGGTTTCTCTTAGATCTTTTTTGCCTCCTTTTTTGTCAGTAGATCTAGAATCAGTCATTCAGAAAGCAACTGCTGTTGGTTATTTTAGCTCTTTGTCCGTGTTTCAGTCTTTTTGCGTGGATTGTTGTGGATTGCTTGTGCCTTGCTCCCCAGGGTTAAATCTTGTTCTTTAGTTGTGAGGCTGGTGCTCAGTCACACCTCTGTGTTTATGGTAACTCATTGCTGTTAAGACTTGCCTTGATTTGAATGCTTTCTGGAGTCCTCTCTTTGGAAATGGCTTGTTGTACTGAGGTAACACCCTATTTTATAGTTGTATCAGTAAAAAAAGAGATGGAGAAAAATACTTTGCGTAGTATTTAAAATTAATATTAATGAGAGTTTCACAATCCATAAGCCTACACATATGTGTGGTTTATTCTGTACTCTAATGGAAATTCTACTTCAGTCTATAGAGAGGGAACTATAACAGGACTGACTTGCAAACCTCTGATTTCTGGGTGACCGAGCTGGTTTGCAATTGAAAGGAGGAGTTACTTGGAGGATTGACTGGGGCTTGGAGCCCTCAGCTGTGACACTGGTGTGCAGGCTGCTTGGTGGAATGCATTGCCTTACCTGGGAGGCAGGCATTGTGCCCTGGCACAGTTCTGCAGTCAGATGCTGTGCCAGGAACTGGCAGGAACTGATTCAGGGATAATGCTGTTTTGAAAAGCAGTTCCATGTTTGTCATAGTCACATAATGTCACAGATGTGAAACATCAGTCAAATCAAGTTTAACTATTAGGTGTCAAACCTTTGCCAAATGGAGAGTCTCACCCATTTTGTCCCTGGCTTGCAGTGACAGGCCTCCTACACTGAAGTTTTTAGGGAGCTAATGTTAGTATTTTCCTGTGCTGAGAACAGTTGTTAATGCTTTAATGCTGGAGGCTGCTTCAGCAGCACTTCACTGGCTGAAGTCTGTGTGTGTGCATGTGTGTGCATCCATCTGACGTGGCTTGGGATATACGCCAAACATTATTTACCCTGGTGGGAACACACAGTCAGAGCCTTTTTATAGTATGTGTTAACCAGCCAGGAAAGTTTTAGTAAAATGTCTTAAAAGTTTGAACAAGCAGTATAAAGAAGAAGGCTTCTCTTCATTTTTCTTACAAGGAGTACTTTCTCCTTTCTGTTGATTGCACTTCTACGTGTGAAAGCAGAAGTACGACAGCTTCCCTCGCTATGCCTTAATTTCTGATGCTGTAGGATGCATGTAAACTGTGTTGCTTCTTTGGCACTCTCTTAAAAAACATTCAGAACCACTCAGCCATCTCTCTATAATAGGACTTTATATTACACCTTTTTTTCTGGAACCAGTAGTTGTTTTTACAGCTGCTGAATGTAACAGAGAATCCCCTGGTTTTTCCCTTTTTCCCCTGCTTCAGTAGGAATGTTAGAGGTTTAAATATTCCAGATTCAGATACTTATCAATGACTTGGCTTATCACTTCATGATCACAGGAGTGAATGAATATGCAGCCATTGTTACCTTCAGACAGTTCATGACATCGTCAAGTGGGATGCCATGTTACGACAATTCCGTGAGAAAATAGATTAAGTAGATACATACTGTTTTGTTGTCTTGATATATTTGTTTGAGACCAGTTGGATATTTAGATGTTTTAGGTGCTACCAAAACTGAGTAGCTTATAAATTTAGTATTTATCTGAAGGAATATTTGAAAACATTGTGTACCTACTACAGTGTAAAAAACATGCCTTAAATGTGTTAAATGCTTCCTATGGTGTGTTCCTTAGTTTAAATTGCTGGAGTGAGCAGACTGGTAAAAGGCTTGGAAAAATGTCTTAAAATTAGCAGTTTAATGATAGGACACAAGACTGGGGATTGAGAGAGAAATTGTGTTCTTTCTGCCCCAAAATCACATACCACGTTGGTGACCAGTTGTTTGGCCAGACATTTTTTCTCTCGTACTTCTTGTGTGTTTTCTTTACACTGCATATTTCAGAAGAGTCTTCCTTAAACTTTTTAGAAAGCCTCTCTCTCCTATCAGTTAGGCCCTCTCACTGGCACAAATGATTTTCAGCCAGTTTTAGGGTTTCATGGTTGCTTTAATGTGACATAAATCCGTGATGCAACTTCCCTTTCCTTTGTGCCACCAGTACCACTGGTGTAGCTGCATTGTAAGCTGAATCAGAGAGATGACTTGGGTAGAAGATCATCTTTTTGGCTTGTCTGGCGAACTTTGGTTGAAAACAGACCCTTCCAACTGGAGCGTGGATTGTGTCAAATTAGATGAGCCATACAATCACAGCCTAATTATGTCTCTTTTCCAGATTCATCCAGGGAGGCTTATGGTCTTAATAGCAACTGTAAAGGATTTCAGCCTATCATAAATTGGCAACTCACTAAATATGATAAAGGGAATACACTTTGAAATTTGGAGGTAATTGGCAAGGGCCTGTGTTACAGATACAGCTATTTCAGATTTCAGTATTGTTAAAACTCGTTTCATTAATGTGAAAAGTAGCTGTTGAATGCAAGTCCTTGTCACACTGGATACCCAGACAGAAGGCCTGTATGTGCAGAGAAATGTTTCTAACCAAAACCAGTCTGAAAGACCTTAGCTCTGTCTGTATGCAGCATAAGGGAAGTAAAACATTGGCAGTACTGTTTTGCAGATAAGGAGTTGTATGCCTGGATGAAGTGTGTGAAGGGACAGCCTCATGATCACAAGCACCTGATGCCAACACAGATTATTCCAGGCTCTGGTAAGACCATATGTGAACAAGCAGAAGCTGTTTTTTCCCGGGTCTTTCTCTGAAGAGGGGCCAGAGTCGTTTCTTGAAACTTCTCATTTTCCATTTAAAAACCTGGGAATTGGGTTAAATTGTTGCAAGAAGGCAAGTGGTTCTGGGCAGTTGCCAGCACTGGGCACAGATGATGATGTGAGTAAGAGGAGTGTGCTGACAGATGTGTAAAGGGGTTTTGGGGATAGGCAGTGAAGAAATTGAGGGCCTTTTTTGTGATGGATTTTTTTCAGAGCAGAATAAAACAATCAGAACGTACTTAATAAATCAGACATTAGCTGTTAAAATCTTTAAACAGTACTACTGAGGCAACAGATCTTCAGGGATTTGTTTTTCACTATTGTCTATCCCATACCCAAAAAGAAAAGGGTTTTGGTTCAGATGATGGAGCAAAATGCAGTGAATGAGCTCATGATAATTGAAAAACTAAACAGGAATCATAAACCCAGCTAGATTCAGAATTCTGCTTACAACCAAGTAAGTTCTCTGAAGTAGTGCCATTAGGTGTGGTGTAGTGGTTGTTAGCATAAAATTTCTGTCAGCATTGATACAGACCAGAAAATAGAAAACTGAGTTGTGCCCTTAAATGTACTAAGTAAATTCCCAGGTTATTTTAAGCTGAAAATACAGAACCAATATTCTATGGGTTGTTGCATATTAGTTCAGGTAGAAATGAAGGTTGGGTAGATTTCATAACAAATTCAAATTGTGACATTTCCCAGAACAGGTTCTAGATTGAAACTGGTTTTAATTTTAAATTGTGAAAGTGAACCACTCATCTGGAAACAGCACGATGAAGTCTGCCTACTTAACCTCAGTTTTGTTCTTCTGTGCATACCCATTACCAAATAGCCTTCATTTATATGCTTAGATACTGATTTTTTTGTCAAGACATGGCTCACTTCTGTCTGTAGCTAATGGTTTTATTGAATGAATCAATGATATACCCATTGAACAATGAGAAGTAAATAATTAATGGCTTGCCTGATGTGTTCCATGCAATGGGAATGCAGACTAAAACTTAGATTACTCAGAAGAGTAGTGTGCAATTATTTAATTGAACGTCTCTCTGCACAAGCTTAAAGATAAACTGGGCAGTCATGTTGGAGTAGTTTTGGGTGGTAAGTTCAGTATTTTTAATAGTTTGAAACATCACAGTGTGTGTGTTGTAAAGAGGGTCACAGAATGATTGACAGCTACTGATGTTTTTCTTCTTAATTGTCTTTAGTTTTGACAGATCTTTTAGATGCTATGCACAATATTAGAGAAAAATTTGAAATTAAATCCCATTGTCAGTGTACCACCAAGCAGAACACACAGGCTGGCAAGCTCCCTGCAATGAATGGTGTCTCTCAGGTGAGTCTTAAGCGTGTGTATATATTGAATCTTGTTCAAGTGTTCTGACCATGGTGGATTTTTGTATTTAAATAGTACCGGTTGCATTTTAGTTTGTGTATGTGGGGGTTAAATGCTGGCCATGTCTTTGAAGTGCATTAAAGTGAAGCTATGTAGTTAAAAATAAATTTGTTCTTTACAGGTTTTGCAGAATGTCCTTAACCACAGTGATAAAATTTCTCTGTGTATGCCTGAGTCTCAGCAGCAGAATACTCCTCAAAAGTCTGAGACAAATGGTAACACAAGTCCAAGAAGTGATGTGAGCACAGACAGCAAGTTAACACCACCTGAATCCCAGTCTCCACTGCATTGGCTGGCTGATCTTGCAGAGCAAAAAGCCAGAGAAGAAAAAAAAGGTATATGTTTGAAATTGTCATATCATGTCTGTGACTTTGGGGGCACTACTGGTATGTTGCAGATGACACTAAGCTGGGAGTGTGTGTCAATCTGTTAGAAGGTAGGAGGGCTGTACAAACAGACCTGGAAGAGTTAGATGGATGAGCAGAGTCTTGTAAGATGAAGTTTAACAAGTCCAAGTGCTGAGTCCTGCATTTTGGCCACAATAACCCCATGCAATGCTATAGGCTGGGGACAGTGTGACTGCACAGGGGAAAGGGACCTGGGGTGCTGGTCAACAGCTGACTGAACATGAGCCAGCAGTGTGCCCAGGTGGCCAAGAAGGCCACGGGCGCCTGGCCTGTATCAGGAATAGTGTGGCCAGCAGGACCAGAGAGGTCATTCTTCCCCTGTAGTTGGTGCTGGTGATGCCACACCTTGAGTGCTGTGTCCAGTTCTGGGCCCCTCAGTTTAGGAAGGACGTTGAGACGCTTGAACATGTCCAAAGGAGGGCAAAGAGGCTGGTGAGGGGCTTGGAACCAAGTCTTATGAGGAATGGCTGAGGGAGCTGGGTTTGTTTAACCTGGAGAAAAGAGGACTCAGAGGTGACCTTATCACTGTCTACAACTTCCTGAAAGGTGGTTGTAGTCCGATGGGGATTGGTCTCTTTTTCCATGCAACAACTGACAGAATGAGAGGACACAGTCTTAAGCTGCACCAAGGGAAATTGAGGCTGGAGGTTAGGAAAAATTTTTTTACTGAAAGAGTGATAAAGTACTGGAATTGTCTGCCCAGGGAGGTGGTGGAGACACTATCCCTGGATGTGTCTAAAAAAAGTTTGGATGTGGCACTCAGTGCTATGATTTAGTTGGAGTGGTGTTAGGGCATGGGTTGGACGTGATCTTAAAGGTCTCTTCCAAGCTAGTGATTCCGTGTGATTCTGTAATTGAATTAGTAAAAAAAATAACACCATTTGCTGTTCACAAAAAGAGAAGATAGTGTTATTTTCTCTACTGATTCCAACCTTGAAACTGCAGTGCCTTTCCTGGTAGCATCAGAATCTGTCACCAGAAGATGCACAGGTGGAATGCATGTGTGCTGTGGAAGTATTTCCAGCTACAGCATATCTCACTCAGTACAGGTACTCACTCAGCTGCATGTCTTAGATGCTGAGGAAGGCCTTTGCTTGGTCACAAGGTTTGACTGTGTTTTGAATGATGTAGTTCATCCTCTGGTGTGTTTCCAGGTGAATAAAGCACTAGTGCTGCATAGTCTGTTACCACCACTAGGAAATGCAGGATACTGGTGCTGTTCCTATGTTTGCACCATGATACAACAGTGTAAACTTGAAATGATTATTTTTGTTCTAGAGAACAAAGAATGTCCTTCTGGAAAATATTCAAAGGAAGGGAAGGACCAGGATAATTTGGAGTCCCCAAACTGTAAAAGTTCCCTTCCTGCATCCCAAAACAACGAGCAGGGCTCAACCTTACGGGATCTGTTAACTACAACAGCAGGCAAACTGCGTCTGGGTTCTACAGATGCTGGCATTGCTTTTGCTCCAGTTTACTCTACAGGAACAGCAGTAAGTGTTCACAAGATGCACAGCTTTTTTCTTAGGATTTGAAAACCTCTATTGATCTGTTCTGGCACATTACAATTAGAGCAGTCTGATAGGTGTATTGCTTTAAATACTTACTCATAATTAAAACTGCAAATGTGCACACACATTAACTCTTTTTTTTAATATATGATGATAATTGATACAACATCAGAAATGTTATTCTCGTTCAAAATTAATTGCATTAAGTTGCTTTTACATTGTTAAAGCATGCATTTGTTTTCTAACAGAGTGGCAAGAGTGGAAGGACTATGCCAAACATTCTTGATGACATAATTGCTTCAGTAGTAGAAAACAAGATTCCACCAAATAGAGCGCCAAAGATAAATGTAAAATCTGAAATAAAAGATGAGCCAAAGGATGATAAGAATTGTATTCAGGATGACTGCAGTAAACGGTACAGTGATATCCAGTATTCGTGGATCTGTGATAAGCATGTTCTGTGGCTCAGAGACCATAAAAACAGCAACAACTGGAAACTCTTCAAAGAGTGCTGGAAACAAGGAAGGGTAAGTATTAAGCAGGTCGGTTGGTAAAGTGACATCAGCATGAGCTCTGGGGAGTTGTGTATTAAAGGACAGAAACACCTAACTCCATGTTTGAAACTGAGGGCAAAAAACGGTTGTCAGGTATAGGCCACAGATGAACCTTGTGTAGTTAAACTTGAGTTAACCAGTAATAATAAATTAGGACGTTTCTGTTGTGGAATTTCAGATTCCAAAAAGAGGTGACACCTTTCAATATGGGTACTGCTGGAGGAAGTGTTAACAGCTCAGTAAGGCCAAGGTGTTTCATGTGTGTTGCAGACATATGTGTATTCCAGTTCAGTTAAAGAATTTGTGTACTTGCAGAAGGATAAGTACTGATTTTAAAAAATTACTTTAATTTACTCTTTACAGCCCGTTTTGGTGTCCGGTATGCATAAGAAAATGAACTTCAGCCTGTGGAAAGCTGAGTCAATCAGTCTGGATTTTGGAAACCAGCAAGCCGATATCTTGAATTGCA
The DNA here is from genome assembly GCA_013400855.1 of Buphagus erythrorhynchus. NCBI lineage: Eukaryota > Metazoa > Chordata > Aves > Passeriformes > Sturnidae > Buphagus > Buphagus erythrorhynchus. The sequence continues at coordinate 9,579 of VZTT01038058.1, read as the reverse complement.
AGGACAGTATAATTTCAAACACCAATGTCAAGGAGTTCTGGGATGGTTTTGAAGATGTTTCGAGTATGTTCCTTAAAATGTATTATGGTATTGATTCTGAACATGATCAGTGTTAGAAACTGCAGTTAAAAATTATCATTATGGATCTGGAGGCTTTGAAGAAACTTTAAAAAAAAAAAAGCTCTAGGTAATCTGTTTCCAGAGAATGTGGTGGAAACTTGCATTTTGTATCTCTGCAGAATTAAGGATGCACCTATTATAGTGGCTAGGTCTGACTTAAAAAACCAGACAAATGTCCTTTTTACTTAACTAGCTGAGTTTGATTTGTATCATTCTTGAGACTTGAAATAAATTACCACCTGTTTATGCATGAAATTTTGATTCTTGGCAGGTTTAGAGTTAATGTTTGTATTTTAGTTGGATAAAGTAAAATGCCTACAGTATATTAGTTTTTAGCTATTTTTGTGTTACTTACAGAACGGCAGAAAGTAAAAAATGGAGAAACAGCTCTACTAAAACTGAAAGACTGGCCTTCTGGTGAAGATTTCAAGACCATGATGCCAGCAAGGTATTTTGAATTTAATATTAGATGTTCTTAAGTCAATATTACTCTATTTAATATTTAAACACAAATTCAATTATATGCTTTTTTTTTTTATTTTCTCCTCCAGATATGAGGACTTACTAAAAAGTTTACCCTTGCCTGAATATTGTAGTCCAGAAGGAAAACTAAACTTGGCTTCTCATCTACCAGGATTTTTTGTCCGCCCAGATTTAGGACCCAGACTGTGCAGTGCATATGGTGAGTTTGCTCTACAAGTGCAGCAGTTACCTGATTCCCTTAAACTTGTAGAATATCACACATTACAATGGTTGATACAAAGCTGAGCTTTCTTTAAGGATAATTGTTCACTGAATGTAGGGGAAATACTGACTGACTTGGCATGCACCTGGGCCATGAGAATCTATTTACTTCTCCATTTCTTTCCATCTTCTCTTATGCTGTTACAGTATTCTGAAGCATATAAATGGCTAGCTGCTGTGTAAATGGACAGCAATAGAACTGTCTCTAGTAATGCTATGTGACAAAATGCTTAATGAAGTACCATTGTGTTCATAATTCTGGTCATAAATTATTCTTACCATATTTCTCATAATTTATTTTGTGTGCTGTACACTCAAAAGCCTGTTTAGAAAGGTTGATTTCCTCAGACACTTTGTCTGCTCCTTCTTTTGCAAAGAATTTTGTTCAATTCTGTTTTACAAATTACTTTAATAGGACAAGAAATTAGTAGTAATTTGTGACACAATGGCTTTGATTTTAGAAGTTATCTAAATATCCTGTGAAAGAAGCATATTAACAGTAGTGATAATGGCATGGGTCTGAGAACTGTGTCATTAATGCCACTCAGAGGTAATACTGCTCAACGTGTGTTCCAAAATGACCTTTTGACTTAAGAATGTTCATTTCCACTTCTTAAAACTAAAACTAATTTTCCTCTTTGGGTGTTACTTTGATTAAAAACACTCTTACAGCCAGACATAAGTGACAGATTTGATAACCTTGTGTACTGATTGTACCTGTATTCTGCCCTGAACAACCTGAAGCGTTGAAGAGGAATGGAACAAAGTGGTCAGGAAGTGTCTCTGACTGTTCTGCTGAAATGTTTTGTTCTGACACAAATGCTGTGTAGGGACAGGTACTTGGGCTAAGAGAGAATCTCGAGGACTCTGTTAAAAAGTAATGTGTTCTTGTTTAGCAGGTGAACCGAAACCATGTTTTTGTCTATCTCAGTGATGCCAGTTATAGTTCAGAAATTCCTTCTCCGTTGTTGCGCTTCTAATTTGAATATGCAATACAAACAGATCTTAATTTTATCTTGTAACATAGGTGTGGCTGCTACTAAAGACCATGACATAGGAACTACAAATCTCCATGTTGAAGTTTCTGATATTGTGAACATCCTTGTTTATGTTGGCATAGCCAAAGGAAATGGAGTACTTTCCAAATCAGGTAATGTGAAACTCACTCACTGTAAGAGGTGTAGATGGACTGAGTGTACTGCCCCTTCTAAAATTGACACTGTTCTTTGGAAGGCAATGAAATAGGTCTGTAAGAACTTGCTGGGAGATTCTTTGTTTCAGGGGTTTGCACATACATTAGTTTTATATAAAATACACTGCAGTTCATGAATTATGAAATGGTATTTCGAACTCTTTCCACTTTTTTTCCCATTATGTATAATTGATGCACCATTCCTGTGCTGGGACTGGCATAGCTGATGGAAGTGCAGGGTTAAGGATTTTCTCTGGAAGTTGTGTTGGTTCTAACAATTATGTCAGGATGATGTATTTACCAAACCTTCTGTTTATGTAGCTTCTTCTGGATGCATTGTGCTTACTCTATTGAATTTGGGTTGTAATGTAATTTTCCAACACTGGAGAGCTTAAATTGGTATATGTTAGTCGCCTCTATGAGGTTTATTGTTTATGTGAAACAGTCTTTAAATCAATGAAAGAGTTTCTCTAATCAGCAAATGTAGATTTTTGGGTGTGACTAATAGAGCTGCAGTAAGGTTTGTCTTTCATTTGCTTTGTTTTCACTTTTGTGTGAACCGAGTTAATAGCAGCCAACTTGAGCATCCTGGGAGAGCTCTGGCTGCAACAACAGCTAAACACTGCTTGTGCTGACTGCAGGAAAACACCTTTTTCATATTTTCGTTTTTTGGTACTAGCCCCGTTTGTTTTTTTTCAGCTAGGAGATTGTGTTCTGTTGAAATCAGGAAACGTGAAAATGCTAAATGTAAAAATTAAATGTATTTTTAGGGTATCCACAGCATTCATGTTCTAGTAACGAGTTACATACACTGAACAGAAAGATCACCTGGTGGCTTTTGTTGTATTCAGCAAACTTTTATCTGCTCAGTCTCACGAAAGAAATTTGAAAAGAGGTTATTTAGTTTCAGCATTTTTTCTCCTTCTCACATTTAAGGAATATTTTTGTTGAACCCTAGGAGTTTTGAAGAAGTTGGAAGAGGAAGATTTGGATGACCTTTTAAGGAAGCGGTTGAAAGATTCAAGTGAATTACCTGGTGCTTTATGGCACATTTATGCTGGCAAAGATGCTGACAAGATAAGAGAGTTTCTGCAAAAGGTTTGATTTATTACATGTAATTTATAAATATAGCCTAAGTAATTGGTAAATCAAAAGGAGCTGGCAAAAACCACAAACCCCACCTTGATGTCAGAGAAGAGAGGAAGGCGAAATTATTTCCTTTATAGGGCATAAAATAAATTATACTTGACCTGCTGCACTACCAACAAGCAAAATGTGTAAGACATATATTTACTTTGTAAGAGTGACAGGTGGCCTGTAACTGAAGGCTTGGGAGGGCATGGAGATTTACTCTTGCCCTGCTCTAATACAAAAGATAATTTGTGGGATGATGTTTTTCTGTCACTGATCCATTATTATATTACTGCTGCTGAATTTTTGGTGAATTTTCCCATGCCAAATCCCGTGACCTCACCACCCAGTGGCCACCAGTCTTTCCCAGGGCTCTGTCACATCAGTGAGTGCAAGGAATGTGGCTGGGCTCCTGATGAAGGTGGAAGCAGTGGGATAACGTCCCCAAGGGCATCAAACTTCCCTGGCCATGTTGCAGATCATCCTTCCAGTGGCATGTGATGACTAAGTTAGAGCCACATCAAAACCTTTCAGGTTGTTACCTAGGACGAATATCCGTGAATGCATTAAATGTAGGGATACATCTTGGAAGCAGTTTTCTGTGCTTTGTCCTTAGCACATTTGTGTGTTCTGGAGGGTGGCCTTGATAGATGACACAGAAATGCCAAAGTATCACTGAAGTGATTGCTTGAGGAGATGTCTTTACTGTCTTCTTCTGTGAGGAGAGATCAGATGAGTTTTAACTGGCTGCAGCAAAGGGGTCCATAAACAAGCTTGAGGCTTAAGGGCTCTGTGTGAGCAGGAAAAACCTAAGAAATTTAGCAGTGAGGATTCCCTTTGACAATAAAGCAGTGTTTCTGTACCAGGGCAGCTGCCTTCCAGTGACTCAAACATTTGCTCTTTGGCAGGCTGAACTATGGGGAAAAATGAGCACTGGTAAGTAAAACAAAGCTTATTCCAGAAGATTATGAATTATGCAGCAAGACTTTTTTGTTCCTTCAAAAAGTAGATACTGTAAGTTAGATGGTGGCTTTTCAGTTCATAAAAGAGTTGTGAAAGAAGTCTTGAATGCAAAGGAATAGGTGGAGGTAGGGAGTATTCAGCATTTCCTCTCTCAGAACACTTGTGAAACTATTTTGAATAGCTGTGAAACGATTTGAGCAGCAGGTTTAAAACAGAAGCATTTAGGATGCTGTGTAAAGAAGTTTATCATTTGGTACTACAGTTTGCCCTGGTATCCCAAATGAGTTGTGTACCCCCATGTGTTTTAGGTGTGGTAGTATTTGGAAAACACTGAATTGGAGATTAATTGATGAGTAAGCACTGGGACCACTTTGCTGCTGCTAAGATATAAAATCTTGGTATCTTGTTAGAAGGGTGATAATACTCAAGGAGAGTTTCAAGCTCTGCATCACCTATTATATTAAAAACAGCAAAAAGCTGTTTTTAATGAGATACTTGTTTCATGATTCATGACAGGTGGATTTGGTCTGTGTTATTTATATGTATCACTTTTTTAATGACTAGGATTGACTTAATAGCAGTTGATTAAGAGTAATATTTGTTCCTCTGTAGCTCACTTAATGAGAAATGGTCGCACAATTCCGTTTACGGATCTCAGGAAGTATTTTTATGTGTTCATCATTTTTTTCTGAATACCTTCATAGGATGGTAGGAAAGCAGCTTCTTATCCCAGCGTGGTTGAGGTTGGAAGGGACCCCTTGAGGTCCCTCTGTCCAGCCCTGTGCTCAAGCAGAGTCACCTGGAACAGGTTTCGCAGGACTGCAACTCTTGGCTTTATTGTCTGCTTTTTTCCTGAGCTGAAGTAGTGATGTTGCTTGTCTCTGTCAAAACTGAAGAAGGTTGTAAGACTGAGGAATTGGTGCATAGGAACTCTTGAGCTCAGATTTTATTTTCTGTATGAAAGAAGTCACATGTAGAGCATGTTGCTTATTAATAAATTATTGCGCTGAGTTCTTTAAAGATCTGCACTTTGGAGTGGAGTGGGAGATTGTCTTCAGTTCAGTGAGACTTCCCAGATCCTTCAGGGTTGTTTTGAATCCCGAGGTAGAGTTCTTGTTTGGGTATTGGGAACTGAGTGACATTGCTTGGTGAGGTGGGTATACATAAAATTTATCAGCAAAAGGTTCAGTTCTTTTGGTAATGATTTGGGATCTTTTCTGTACTTAACAGATAGCAAAGGAGCAAGGCCTAGAAGTTTTACCAGAGCATGATCCAATCCGTGATCAGAGTTGGTATGTGAACAAAAAACTTCGCCAAAGACTTCTTGAAGAATATGGAGTAAAAACCTGCACAGTTATTCAGTTCCTTGGTGATGCTATTATTCTACCAGCAGGAGCACTTCATCAGGTAATGTACCTTAGGTTAAAGACTTACAGGATTAAATAGCACATTTGCTGTAAAATAACTTTTTTCCAAAGACATGGATACATCTGTGCTTAATTGCATCTTATTTTTTTGTTAGTATCTATTAGGATGTAGAAATGTAAAATAAGGTATATCTGCTGGTGTAGCTTAGCAAATTGAACGTACAGCAGATTAAATGTCTTAAGTATTAGTTCCTTTTTTGTTTTTCAATTACATATGAAGAGACTATTATTAACCATTGTTTTCCACTTTTCGTTTCTGTAGCTAATTTCTAAACAAACTGAGTCTAGTTATGGCAGAGTCAGGTTAGTAATTTTTTTCTTCTAAGCCAGAAGTTAACCTAATCGAGGAGGGGCAGGAAGAGCAACTTGAGCAGGTAAAAACACCTGGATGTCAGGTGTCACTGTTTTTATCTTTAGCTGTAAGAGGATTGTAGTGGGTGTTCTGGTGTGTCTGTAACAGATACTTGGTTATTTTCCCATGCCACATTTAAGTTCCTTTTAACACAGAAGGTACATCAATCACTGTCATCATTGTCTCTTCAGCAGCTTTTCTTACTATGAGAGTGATACCACTCTGAAGCAGCTGAGCTGATTTAATCTGTAGTTGGGTAAGAAAAGTACTGCCAGTGGGGCAGTTCTGGAAAAACAGGATGAATTTGTGTTAGTCAGCCTTGGTTGCCCCTGGCACAAAAGGGTTTATTACTGCCTTTAGGCCTTTCTTTTTCCTCGCAGTCTTTAAACGGCTGCTCCTTGGTGAAAAGAGGAAGAAAGCTCAATTGTTTAGATGAGATTTTTGGGCCATTCTAGATCTATTTCTTTCCTGCTCCAGCAGGAAATGAAGCCTGCTGGCTAGCTGTCTTGCCAGCTGTCAAGCATCACTAGTGAGGACGCTGACTGTCAAGGAATGAGGAGTATCCCCACCCTGTAGTTGGTTGTAAACCATCCTGATGTTGAAGATCTATCATTGATCTCCATGTGGGTTCAAGTGAGGCCAAGCCTTTCTGAAGAAGGTGCTGTTTGGTTTCCAATTTGCAGATCAGCTTCCAGCTGTGGCAGAGAGGAAGCAATGGCTCACATGTCCCTCTGGCCAGGACAGTGGGGTTTTCTCTGTGAAAAACTGATGGGGGTGTAGTGATGGCAGGGGTTATGTCCCTGTGCCATCTCTGGCTGTGTCTGTTGGGTAGGGCATTGAAAACAACCAGTACCTTACTCGGACTAGGCTCCTCCTCATCCCATTGAGTTTCTGGGTGGGTTTGACATGGTAGTACATAGCTCTGGATGGTCTGTATGGATTTGTTTTCTGGCACAGGAAAGAAGAAACCCAGACAGCCCCAAAGAGACCTTGGTGACCCAAATCTAGGGGGGTGTAGGTTGCTTTCTCCTGTACAAATGACTCAGGGCCTGATGTTGTTTCACAAATGTGGAGGAGCATCTGACATTGCTGCTGTTCTTGGCTCCTGTTAGGTTAAAGAAGTTGGCACTCCCAGAGTCATGTACTGCATCCTAGAGCAGCCTTACTCTGATCTCATGAAATAGGAGAGATATATCCCAAATGGAAGAGTGGGAAGGGAACCAAAGGGAAATGTACTGGGAAATCTGTTCTGTATAGCATGTGCCATTATATAAAGGCATATAGAATATAAAACATGAAGTAGTGGGACTGTTCCAGGCTTCCACTGTGGGTTATGTTTAAGGACCAAAAATAAGACCACTCTTATCTTTATCTCCTTGGCTTTAAACTGCAGATTGTGTTTGAAGTGGTAATATTCTAGCTTCTGGCATCAATGAGTTAATAACATGGTGTTTTTAAACCTTAGTGGGTGAAGCTGAGAACCTTTTCATCTTCAGTAAGAAGTTCCTGTGAATCTGCCACATAGGAGAAAATAAAAGCATAATGTTCTTTCATGTATGTGCATAGCACTCTCTCTGTAGAGATGCGTAAATACTGACCTTAGGGATCAGCACCAACACTTCAGAGATACAAAGCACATTTAAAAACTGAAAAATAAGTCTGCACAAGAATGCATACCATGTTAAGTTTACACATTCTGTTTTAGATTTACATGCACTTTTAATTATTAAAACTGGGTAAGAGTTGATGCTAAATTTGGTGGTAAATTAACATTTTTATTTGCTCATGAGTAATGTTGTGGAGCAGAAGAAATCAGACTGAGGGCTGGAGCTAGGGAGCCTGGCTGCCTGTGGTCACTGTGTTGTGTTGTAGTTGTGATGCTTCCATTCTGGAGCTGGTTATAATTGTTGGCACACTGCTGCTTCTGATGTGCTGTTCTAGAATTTACTGCCCTAACATGAAGGAAGTTGTGCATATTTCTTCTGTATGTTGTTTTCCTGCCCCGCACCCCCCAGGTTCTATGGATTCATGTCTGGCTTTTAAAGTAAGTTATTCTTAACATTTCCTGGCAACATATAGCATTCCTCTTGCTTCCTAGCATTCTCCCCCTCCCTATTTACTTGGAGACAGCAGTCACATCTTTCTTGTGATGACTGCAGCAGGCAAAGTCAGACTGTTCCCGGGTGGGATGGGAGGGACAGCCTCTCCTGTGAGCTGTGATGGGCAGGGCAGCCTTGTCATTTCCTCTTGTAGAGGGAGTTGCTCTCTTGGGAGAAGAATTGAGCAATAGATACAGTGTTGGACTGGTTACCTCTGCAGATGCTTCCCTGAATGTTCTGTGAGGGGCATCTCTTTTCTTGGTTGCACAGATTGGGAGCTCAGCAGTGTCCTGTCTTGCTAATGGTTTGGCCTTGTTCCCTCTGTGGCGCTTGTGAGAGGGAGCCTGTGAGCTCTGCTTGGAACCTCCCCAGCTACAAAAGGGTGATGGAACCTCCCCAGCTAAAAAAAGGGTGTTGGTACCGTTCTTTTGAAAGATTCACTCTTTCTGCTGCTCCACTGTGGGTTATGCTGTATTATAGACATCTCTAGCGATGGCCTCCCTGGATTTAACTTGATAGCTCCAAATCGGTAAAATATGTAAACTAAAAATAAAAAGCTAGAAATACTGGAGTCAGTAATTGAAATGTGGTGTTCAGGCACCCTGCAAAACTTGTTCATAGTGGAGCAAGTTATTATAATGTTGTTTTTTATAGAGGCATTATCTTGATTTAACAGCAGGATTATATATTGTAAAATAACATGCTTGGAGGTAATGTGACATCCTGGCAATGTTCCGATAAGGATTGTAGGATAAAGGTCTGGGCGTTGCATATGCTAAGCTCTTGGAGCTCAGCCTTGCAGGAAGTGGCTAATCCTGCAGCCATCAGGATGGATGGGTGGCCCCTTCTTCCCTGTGCACTCACCTTTCCATGTCCCAGCCCAAGTCTGAGGCTTTTCCAGCACTGCAGCTGCCTCCTGGGCCCTGCTGGAAAATGTCTGCTCTGTGTGACTTTGGCTGTTCTCAGTTCAGCTGGAAGTGGCACAGGTGTGGGAGTGCTGCACTCCTTGCCCCACAAACCTCAGGGGAATCGTTGCTAAACATTTTTATGTGTGTGTCACTGCATCAGCTTGTGTTATAAATATTATAAATATTATAAATAGAACTGCCTGGGGCTTTCAGTGGGGCATTCCCATGCTAAGTACCAGACCAGCCGGGTAAACTCTGTCCCCACAAACTTTCATATGGCTAAGATAGGCCCTGTAAGGGAGGGAGAAGAAGGCTTAAGGCACAGCAGAATTAAAGGTCTGAGGGAATCAAATGTTTCCTATTCTGCCATGGAGGGATAGTGAGTCAGTAAAACCTTGTCTTAGTGAGGAGAAAGTGAATGAGTGGTGTGGGATTTGCATGGGCTGGCAAGAAAACCAAGGACAGGTAGAGACTTGAAAGAGGTGGGAAGCCCGTGAGGGAGGGGAGGGGGCTGGAGCTGCCAGCTGCAACAATCAATGCAGAGGCACCTCACCCCAAGCTCTAGGAAAAATTCCCTGAGTGCTGGTGGGAGCCTCATGGTGGCACTTCTGCAGCTGCTGCCTCACCTCAGGCTTTCTGCTCT
>VZTT01038055.1:0-17093 GCA_013400855.1 Buphagus erythrorhynchus | reverse complement strand
GAGAAGCTTTTCCTGATTGTTTTCCTCATTTGAAGGCCGATTGTACTGAGTGACCTCTTGCTCCTAAAGGGTGGGTCAGTTTATGTGGGAAAGTCTTAGTCAATGTGTCTGGGAGATAAGTGGGACTGCATCCCAACGAGCCTTGTGCGTTAAATACTGGAATGTGCTGGGGACCTGCCAGGAGATTGGAAGCAGGACTCTGCGACAAGCCCAATGCAGTCACACTCTCCCTAAAATAGCACTGTGGATAACAGGAGATCTGCAAAGTTATCACTTACCTCATTTTCACACAAATTCTTTCCTAAAAATGGATTATTGACTGAGGGTTCAGGCGGGTTTTTCTGGTAATATATTCCATTTACATTTTGAGAGCAGTCATGTCCCTCTTAAGTCTTTGGCTGCAGGTAAGAGGGAAAAAGCTATGGTGAAACCACATAAGTCCCAGCACAGGAAAAGCCATTTGTATCATCCTCATCATCACCTGAATGAGAAATGAGATGGGTTTTACCTCAGTGTAGGTCAGTAGGAGCCTCTTCAAATTTGTCTTGAACAGTCTGGAAGTATCAAGGCAGAGATGAATCAGTCCAGCAGCAGCCTCAAACGTGCCTGGGCTGGCTGTGGGTGACAGGCTTTTGGCACCAGCCCCTGGATGCAAACAGCCAGTGTTTGGATATTCAAATGAGCAGTGGCTTACCACTGCAGACCGTAGATGGTTTTGTTTAAGGGGAAAAAGAAGCAAATTCGATTTTCAGCCCCGTGTCAAATTTGTCAAGAGAAGAATCTGATTGTGCAGCTTTAGTGGTTAGCATAAGCCAGTTAAACTTGAAACCTGGGGTGCCTGAATTAGTTTCTTAGGGAAAGAGGATGAGTTGGCTGCTAAATGGGATAGTGTGAGGAAAGTGCGGGGGCGGCCGGGTTGGGAGCAAGGTTGGGAGATCCTGAGTCAGCAGGTGGCTGTTCAGCCCTGGTGAGAGGCTGCCCCAGGAAAGCACAAATCCCAATAACCATTCCCTGGATGTGTGTTTGCACTGCTGCAGGGATCTGCACAAGGTTCTCTGAGAAAGGGAAAAGTGGGATTGTCAGGGAATCATAAGGTTGAGAACAGAAAGTCTGGAGTGCTGTAAGTCGTGACCTTTCAGTGCCTGCAGATTTGAGGACGAGCTGCACTCTTGGAAAGGCAAATGGATTAGAGGTCATTTGTGGAAAATATCCCTCAGCTTCTGGTGTGCACTGCCAGCCTGGTGTCAGTGATGTGACTCCCAGCAAGCCTGGACCAGGACTGATATCCCTGGCCCCGGGAATTAGATCCACAGGGATGGTGCTTGGAGCAGAGCGGGGTCATATCCCCTGTGCTGCTGAGGTTCTCCGTGGAGAGGACACTCACCCAGGCTCGCTGTTACCCTGCCACAATCCCTCGGGAGGGAAAGGCTGTGGCACTCAGGATGAAGTGGGGCACTGTGGCTGTGCTCTGAGCTTGGCTGGGGAGGAGGATTGGCACAGCAGCCCCACCCCTGTGCCCCCCGGGGGGATTCCCTGACCCCAGGTGCCCCATTGATCCAGCTTTGCAGCTGCCCGGGTGTGTAAAGGAGCTTTATTGTTGCTCCAAGGAGGGATGTGATGACATCAAACCCAGGTAAAAGGGAAAGAGAGGTAAAAAACTGCAATCCAATGGAGTTCACTGATCTCTGCCTTCTCCTGACTTGCTCACTTTCAAGTTTTGTATCAGGAGGCATAAAAATTTCCAGAAATTGCAGTTTATGTAAGAGATGTGAATAATGGCTAATAATAAGTGAAACTGCCATGAGGAGCTGGAAGAGGGGGGAAGAAGGTTATTTTTAGAGATCTATTCTCATTGTGTGCTAGACAAACAAGAATAAGGTGACTTTGCATTAAATATATACCACAAAGAAGTAAAGATATTTTCCCCCGACAAGTCCCCATGGTGCAGTAATGGTCTGTACTATCTGCCAGCTTAGCAATGAGACTCCAGACTGCTTCTTCACTGTTTAGTAAAAAAAAAAAGGGACCTTCCATGCCCATTTTCATTGCAGTACTGTGATTCTTCTTGCTCTGTGAAGCTTGAGAATGAAGTATCTGAATCCCCACTTGTGCCAAGTTACACAACTACATCCCAGCATGGGATGCTGTGTCCATTTACATCATCACAGTCTGGGACTTGAGGTTTTAAATCCTCTTCATAGAGAAATATGCACAAGAACATCTCAGAGTCAGAGAATTAACTAGGTTGGAAAAGGTCTTTGAGATCACTGAGCCCAACCTATATCTGAGATAATTTTGCATTGCTCAGTTATGTTTCAGAACCATTATAGAAATGTAAAGATTGTAAAAAAAAGTGACAAGATCCCAAAATGTTGGAGTCAACGATGGTGATCCCTCTCCATGGGCAGGTGACAGGGAGCACACAGCTCTTACGTAGCTGTGTTTTTAGTCTGAGTAATCCTAATCAGGTAGTAAATCCTGAGTGAGATTATGCTGCTGCAGCAAGTGCAGCAAAGATCAGCTGGATTTGGAGACGCCTGCTTGGGTATTCACTGAGGCAAACCAGAACTTTGGAGGCTTTGTAGGATCTTCCTCTGAAGGAGTGGGGAAGAAGCCCAGCGAAGACAAATGATGCGTGGGCTGCAGCAGGGCTGACAGGTGAGGAGCACATGGACATTCCAGGGCGAGGCAGAGCACTCAGGGATGTTTCTACAGCTGCTGCTGACCAGCAGAAAATAACATGAACCACTTGGGGTTGCAGTGGCTCAGCAGAGCTGCTGCAGAGTTCAGAGAGTCCCAAAGTTCCTGGGATTCCTGGCACGGGGCGATGAACCCCCACGTCACCTTTAGGACACTTTTCCATGCAGAGCATCCATGTTATCCCAGAGTGCCTCAAACAGGAGGACAGCTGTTTGCAGTTTTAACTTCTGCTTGTCATAAGCTGCAGCAGGAATCCAGGGAGCCATGGAAGAGCCTGAAATTAATTTTCAGCCAACTCGATTATATTGGTGCCTGTAGCAGACTTACCACTGCAATTTATGTGTATTTTGGGATACATGCAGCCCCTTGCTGGTGTTCAGTAGCTTGGCCATCATATCTAAAGGAGAGCCAGGTGGGCATGCAAATACATAAAACAAGGAACAGAAATATCCCTGTATGAATTTTTAATGCTCTGCTTTGTGGATTGATCAAAACAGTGCAATTTGGTGGGGATGAGCATTGAGAAATGGTCACTGTGCAGCAGCACAGCGGCTCCATCAGAGGGGAATGGATTCCCAAATTGCATCCCAAGCATGTTATTAGAGGATTAAAGAGCTGGGCGACTCACCTTGGCTAACTGTCCTGAAACTGTGCTTACACTCATCATACTTATAAATAACTATTATGCAAATATTACCAGAGCAACAAAGCAGGTTTTGAATTTGCTTTGTGCCTTGCAAATGACCAAGTCTCTTGTCTCAGTGTTCCAAATGATAATCTTGTTTTCCCCAAACACAAAGCACTGAAATTACCTGTGTAATAATTGGAATATACCACTCAATTCATCTTTCTCTGAATTGGTCTCAGTGTACAGTAGCAGACTGGAATGTTTGCTACATGATTTCCTTCCTTGATTAAGTTAAAATGTAAGAAGATTTCCCATTTGGGCTGTCAACAGGAGCAATAAATCTTTGTTCCTTTTAAAAATCTGCCCATTCTGGTTTTGACTGACATCACCTGCTGCCTGCATTTGTCTCTGCAGAGAGGAAACCACCTCTGTACAGGAGAGGTTTAGGTTGGAAATCAGGGAAAACTTCTCCATGGAAAGAGTTGTCCAGCCCTGGAGGGATTTAAAAGCTGCGTGGATGTGGCACTTGGGGACATGGTCAGTGGTGGCCTTGTTGGGTTAATGGTTGGACCTCAGAGTGTGTCAGGAATCAGAAGCTGGATGGATGCTGGCTTCTGTCTCTAAGAGCTCATGGGTTTTGTGCTGATTCTTGCTCCTGGAATATTGCACCTCAGGGATCTGTTCCCCAGGAATCACTTGGAAAACCCTTTGCTGCTCCTTGGAGAAGTCTTGGATGTGACTTGCCATAGAAGCTTCCTCTTTCCTGGGGTGGTGGTTTGGGAATCGGTGTTATGATGGGAGGCTCCAAANATAATAATAATAATAATAGTACTGTTAACAGGTCCTCTGTCAGTAGAACAACCATGTCAGCCTTGCCTGGGGTTTGGGTTTCTCCTGCAGGGACTGATGAGGCAATTCCCAGAAGTGAGATGTTTGGGGAAATGATGTGCCCCTGTGTTTGGTGACTGGTACTTAGCACATTTTCCTAGATTTATTGCTAGAGAACCCAAGTCTCCTCAGGGACAATGAGGAATTTTCCTGGCTCTGTAGGTATGGAGTTATTTTGCTCTACCTGTTCCTGATGTTGGCAGGTGGGAGCCATGGGATCGGATGGGATGGATTGGAATGGGATTAACTTTGTGTTTAAATGTTGCATGTTGTGGTGGGGGAATGCAAACAACCCAAATTCGTGGGCTTGTTCCCGAGCTGCTGGTTTTAGAAGGAAGGCCAGGGGCTGTCTTGTGGTGTCAACAACAAGGGGGAGGAGGCTTTGTAATTTGAGTGTTGCAGCAAACAGAAACCCGGCAAAGGCCAGAAGAAATGCAGCTGAGGGAATTTTTATACAAGCCTATGGTTAATTTTAGCTGGGAGTTTGGGATGTAGTTTTTTTTAATGGCTTTTAATTTCAAGGGCTGCTGAGGGATGGGTGAAAAAGGATGTTGTGTGTGTGTGTGCTGACCTCCCATCCCTGGTTTTAGCTGTGACACCTGGCTGGGTTTAGCAGCTGGATGGGATGCTGGAAAGCTTTCATAATTACTAATTTTGTGCTTTGTGCATGGTGATTTCTGTTGGAGACTATGGTTAGTCTCCCTAGCTCTGTTTCCATGCAGAATTCAAAATGGCATGGGCAGCACAAGAGCTGTGTCACAACCTCCTCTTTGGCCGCCTCTCCCTATTACAGTGCTGTGATTGTGAGGCACCCATAAAGCCAGTGCTTTGCTAAAAATAGGCCATTCCTCTTGCAAACTCTATTACAATTCTGATATTCAAATATTAAACCTTCTCTGCAGTGTTAAAAATAGCTGTGAACAGAAATCCTTTCCTTATTCTCAGCTGAGGGACTGAATATTGAACGAGTCAAAGGTTCAGTCCCGAGCTTGGAGCTGTGTGGGAGTTGAGCTGAGGCTTCTTCACCCCTGTTTCTTCACCCCTCATCTGCTGCTGTTGTTGTTGAACACAGAGGACAAGTGGGTGGGAGAGAGAAACGAGCAGGAAATGGATCAAAAGAAAGTGAGGAGTAGCCAAAAGGAAATGGAGAAAATAAGAGTGGAAGCAAAGTGAGAAGAAAAATCGGGATTTAAGTAAAAAACTGCGTTGGGATTGTTTCATCAGAGCAAGGCTCCAATCCTGAAGACTGCCAGACAGGGATTTGGGGAGCAGCTGGCACAGGGTGTGAGGCAGACCTGCCTCTCTCTCAGGGCTGTGGGTACAGCCCTCCTGTCTGTGGCAGCAGCACTGCAAATTGCAGCAGGCCACTAATTGCCTTTGGGAGGCCACTTACAAGGGTGGGAGCATCCTAAGGGTTGAACTCAGTGGGAAGATCAAGGGCTTGGCAAGTTGGGGTGTGTGCTCCAAGTGCTGATATCCTCAGCCTACACGCTTCAAGAATGCACCAATTGAAAGGCAGGTGTTTATTTTTCTCCCTCTTCTAATGCTCTTGTGCATTAACTAATGCAAAATTTAATAATAAAATACAATTTCAGCAAAATAATTTCCTTCCATTTGCCCTCAACAAAAGACATATTGGCAAAGAGAATTTCCTCTAGGGTGAAATAAAGGACAAGCAAACAGAAATTACCACTGTAGTTTTAATGGGTGAAAAATGGATTTATCACGTGGCTTGAAAGTCATCTTAATGATATTATGAGGCAAGGAAGGAACGAAACAATGCCCACCTTTTATCATGGAAATGAAGCCTAGGATGGCTTTCAGCAAACACTCTTTAGCCAAAAATAAGGGTGAAGGAAAATCTAATTTGACCATATAATCCTGTTGGTCCAGGTGAGTGATGGCAGAACTGCTGTCTTTGCCTTGGAAGTTCCAAGGGAAAGGAGATCCTTTTTCCCATTCTGTAGGGAGGAAAAGGATAAATGAACCCAACATTTATCAGCTTAAGTTGGATTCAGCCAGTTGTGTTCATCTAGAAACCACTCTGATGATCATCCATCACAGCTGGAGTCTTCTTGGGAGAGAATCCTGGAGCAGGTGGATCCCACAGGGTGTAAACCAGAATGCTTTTTGTCTCTGACAGAATTATCTGTAGCCTTGTCCTGGATTTCTCCCAGCAGGAATGCCATTTGGGCTGTGGGGACAGAAGGCTGGCAGGGAGGGAAGAGCTGGATAAATCTCTGTGTCGTCGCTGTGTCTGGAATCACTTTGGGATGGCGGCTCCCCTTCCATGCCCTGGCAGCTGTCTCTGGAGCTCTTCCCTCCTTTAGGAGGTGCTCCAAGAAAGGGAAGGTCCCTGTGTGTTCTCCTACCTCTCCTGGCACCCAGCCACCCTGTTCTGGTCACAAAGCCCACATCTTGGAAACCCAAAAGGGCACAAATTTCACTCACAGATTAAACACCCAGGAAAAAAAACAAACATGCTGTGGAGAGGGCATGGCATGGCTGGTCACACACCAGCATTCACTTTGGTTTGCAGTGGCCTCTGGCTGCTGGTCAGGGTCTCTCAGTTAGCCACTGATGTTTCCTTTGTCCTGTTGCTGTAGGTGGAGCCAGGATTCCTGGGCTTAGATTTGTATCACGTCCCTCAGGTGTGGTACTTGTGCCTGTTGTCACACGAATGGCAGCAGATCTGCACACAAATGAGTTTTAGTTCCCCTTGCTTTAGCAATCCAGGGAGAATTGAACAGCTTCTCTTTGGAAGGCAGTGCTGACATGGTGAAATGTCCATGTGTGCTGTGCAGGGAGCTGTCCTGCAGGCCACCAGTGTCCCCCTAATGTCTTTACCTGAGTCCTATTAACCACTCGACATACAGAGAAGTTGACGCATTTCTCACACCACGCTGGTGCTTGGGCGAGCAGTTAAGTGCATTATTTTAATTCACTAACATCCTGGAGGGATTAAATTCTGCACACTGGCATTGTTTCCTGGGCAGAACACACTTGCAGGAGATAACAGAGGTTACCAGGCCTCCCAAATAAGTTAATTTTGATTCTCCTCTGTTACATTTGAGTTATGGATGAAGAAGATGGTTGAGCAGTGTCAGCTTTGGATAGTCCAGGTGGGCAGGTTGTGCATTTCCTTGGCTGTGATGGCACTGCCTGCTGGTGGCAGTGATCCTGATGCTTCCAGCCAGGTATCACCTTCACCTTTCTGTCTGGCATCCCCACATCTTTTATCTCCTTCAGTTTTATTCAGTTATTTTCATTTTCAAATCCTCATGAACCTGCCAGCCTGTGCCCAGGTTGCTGCAGCTATGTCTTGGGCTTTCTCAAATTACTTTTGGAGGATATGGAAGTAAAAGTATCTGGAATATTTTTTAAGGGACCTTCAGTGCTCATTTTTCACTGACAAAATCCAGACCAGCTTAGGAAAGGTGAGTAAAGTTGAAAGTGATGTCAAGAAGAATGCAGAGCATAGCTCTAGAAGGGAAAGAAAAAGAAGTTGTTCAGACTTACGGCTGGCAGTGCTCAGGAGGGTTGAACTGCAGATCCCTTGTCCTCAACTTGCTCATAAACCATCCTTGATTAAATTAGTAGCAGGTCCAAGTGGGAGGAAGGAGAGGGAGCTGTGCTAGTCTTGATGAAAGAAAATCTGCCCGAGGAGCAGGTGAATCCGAGCTGTAATTCCTGCAGAGCTTCAAACATAGCCCTAATTTTGCTGACTCAGAACCTCTTTTCTCCTAATCTTGGCATGGATACCTGCAGGCAAATTTGTCCATCTCTTCATTTGTCAGAGTAAAGCAGTAAGGGCTGAGGTAGTGACCAGAATTCTCAGGATACAGATTAGTAGGATATGGTCTCAAGTGCCCTGTGATCTGGGAAAAAAGCCCTACATGGGGAAAAATAAAGACCAGACAAAGCCCTGTAACAGAATTCCTGCATAGCCCTGTGGCCACCTGCTGCTCTTAGGGCTCCTCCCAGGATGTTCTGTGGTGTGTCCACTTTCCTGTTTCACTTGCACTGAAATAAATGTACTGATGGGTGTGATTTTTTTTTTTTTTTCCTTGGTTGAAATTTTCGTGGGTATTTCCTGGACTTGCAGAGCAGATGATGACTGTTTTCCCTGCTCTGACCTTGTGAGCCTTCCCAAAGCTTGGGCAGGGTGAGGGATCCCGAAATCCCTGTGCTAGAGACACAGCTGCTGTAGGCTGACTGTTTGGGATAATGAAAGGAGGGAGATCAGAGTTTTGCCTCAGGCTTGGAGCATTGGAGACCCAATTAATTTTGATGGGAGCTCTTGGTGTCCGACACCTGTGAAAATGAAGCTTCCAGCATTTTGCTGCAGGTAAGGAAGTGGCTCTGGGTTGGGATCTCGGTGCTGTTTTGTCTCAAGTGAGACCTACAGCATTACAGAAGTAGCTACTTCGGGGGTAAAACGTTGCTTTTGATATTTTTGTTGCTGAAAGGAGTGATGGTGAAAATTTGAACCCCTCAGTAGAAGTGGTTAATTAATGTGTTATTTGTGCTCACTCAGAGTCACAAATCAGTAGGGAAAGGTTCAACATCAGAGAGGTGAGGTGCAAATGTGAGTATCCATTTCCCCAAAGCCCCTTGCTGGTTTATTTATTCCTCTGCACAACGACTCTCCTGTCGGACAGTTGAGGGTGGCTGTTCTATTTTAGCTGCTAATTTGTCTGTGGTTGGGTTACTCCTGACTAACACTTCCACACAGGAGCCCAGAGCCTCCCCCTGTGCCGGTGGGAGATGAGCTCATGGAGGCCTGCTTTGGCCTGGGAGGAGGCTGTGAGCAAGGAGTCATTTTTGTCCTGTGAAATGCCATCCCTGGTGCCTGGCTGGGTCCCTCTCACAGGGGAGGAGGGAGCTGGCAGCCCTTGCTCTGCACAGAATGTCTGAGGCTCTCCGGAATTTCCTGCTCTCCAGATCCCCCTCCTGCTGGAACCCACACCCTGCTTTGTTCTGGGTTTGGCCAGCTTGGAGAGGTGCCTTGCTGTGCTACAGCTCTCAGGACAGCAAACCCACCTGGTCTCAGCGTGCTCCAGACTGGAATTCCAGTGCTGGATGGGGCTGGGGTGGTGTCAGTAGGTGCCAGAATGCTGATCCCGAGGGATAAGAAGCTCTAGGAAAAATGGCCTGGTTTAAATCAGTGTTCAGTGTTGCTGTTCCTGACATATGTGTGGGCTCCTGGCATTAGCTCGGGCTTGAATGGTCCTCAGTTTTGAATTTCACCCCCCTGTACTCCCTGCAACAACAACATTTTTTAATCTTGTGCTTCACCAGGATCCTGGGAGAATCCAACAGCAGCCACTAGGGAAGGGAGCAGAGGAATACAGAGGAAGGTGCCTTCCTTGTGATGTTTGAGATTTTCAGCAGCTTTCAGGAATTCGGGGGTTTTATTTTAAATCAGGGTTTCTATTCATCTTTCATCTAAATTCACAGGTAGCTCAAAGCTTCTGTAATAGCATAGCTCTGTTAATTTTGCTGTTTATACCCACTTTGTATCAAAATTCATCACAGTAGGCTCTGAAGAGTGTGCAGCAGAACTGAGCTGCAAAACAACCCCCCTGTTGTTGTACAGAACCTATGGTAACTTTGAATGGTATGAAGTTTTGATAGGCATTAAATCTTTGTAAAATACCCAGTACAACTCTGGTGTATCTGCAATTAATAAGTAATTCAGCCATGCCAAAGTCAAGCAAGCACAAATCCCCTTTATACCACACTGTACCATCTGTCTAATCTATCTGTGTCAAATATGGCTTGTTTGGGTCTGTCCTTCCACAGGCTGTTCTGTGAAGATGAAATTAAAATTTCTGCTCAGGGGAATACTTTTCCCTTCATGTTTCTAGCTCAGGTAACAAACATGTGTTTGGTGCTAGTTTTTGTCATGTATTTGGTAAACAAGGATGTGGTAGTCAGCACAACTATCTTTTTGTCATGGTTGACCAGAGGGATTTTACAGCTCCAGCACCTTTCCAGCAATTCCTGGGGAGGAGCTGAGGGAAGGGATCGTCCTTCAGGCACTTGCAGGTGGACGAGCACCAAACTGGATCCTGTGGGGTCATCGATTGCCCAGAGCTTGTCTTCTGTTTGTTCTCTGCTCCTCTGGGAAGGCTCTGTTTGCCTGCAACTTGCATTAGGATGGTGGAATGTCAGAAAGAAATATTGAAAAATACTTGCTTTCCTTTCTGCTCTGTTGTGCCAGTCTGTGTGAGTTGGAAGTGCTGGGGGAGTGCAAGCAACATCACTGCAGTGGGGCAAAAATCAACTCTGGGATTTGCAGGTAACCTTTTCCTTTGATATTTTCCCAAAGCTGGTGCAGTGCCCTGTGTCCCTGTGGATTACAGAGGTTGCTGTGCTGGGAGTTGCTGTTTTAGAGAAGGAAGCTCCTTTTGGAGCAGAGCTGGGGGCTGTGGACATGGATGTAAGTCTTGGGTTGTGGTGACTTGAGTTTCACTCCCTCTTCTGCACAGGGGATGCCTGGTTTTGGAAAATAGGGACATTTGCAGAGTCCAGAGATGCCAGAGGGGCTCCAGGGCAGGTGGGCCTGCAGGAGGGATACTTAGGGGAGCAGGACTTGTGCATCCACGTGGATCCCAGGTTCTGATGGAAAAGGCTCAGCTCTGCTGCTCCTGCCCTGCCTGTGAGTGTGTGCACACCAGGCTCCAGTGGGTGCCAGTCCACTCCTACAGCTTGGGAATGGGAGATTTCTCTCTGGGGCTGCTGTTAAAACAGCACAGACACAGCCTGCATTCATCACCACCCTCTGGAGAGAACCAGAGCGTGGAGCTTTTCCTGAGATGCCTGTTTGGAACAAAAACAATCTAAAAATTCTGCATTTTTACTTATTCAGTCACATTACCTCGCTCTGCTGCTCACCACCCCCCTTTAGCCTCACTCAGGTTTTTTTTTTGTCTCCATCCTTCACTTGCATGTGCTTTACAGCAGAGATCCCTGGTCTCCAGACAGCTGAGCCTGCTGTGCAGTGCCATGTGAAGGGAAAGCAAACTCCAGCCATTCAGGAATTAAAATGGCTGAGTTGGAGTGTGGTGAGCTTTAAGATGGAGTCAACCAAGCAGATCGTTCTAGAAACTACAGGGACTGATTTTGCTGTCTCTGGTGAAGTTGTGAGGCTTCCCCTTGTGTGTTGTGTTGGCATTGATGGCATCACTAATAGAGATGTTTTATTTAAAATCCCACCTTCAGTGCTTCTGTTCAGCTGCACGTGGTGAGGAGTAGGAACCAACAGTGGGATCCTCTGGAAGAGAAAGGGCAAAGCCATGCTCCAAGGTCTGCTTTAACTTCTTGCTGCCAGCACCAGGCTTTTCACGGAGAGTATAATAATTGAAAAGCTGGCATAGTGTAATCCTGAGGTTTATATTAAAGCCTCTTATGAGTGCATCACGTATTTCCAAACACGCCTATTAATATATTCTCTTTGAGAAATGCTCTGATCCAGGCCTTTTCTGGGTTTACCATTCCAAATAAGGATGCTTTAATTACTGGTGACCTGATTTGAGTATGGGCTGGACTGATTTCAGGTAAAATATTAATTGTAGCTCATTGGATTGGTTATGCTTTTGCTTTATTCCTGGAGCAGCCACTGTCCTCGCTCAAATCTGTGGGTTGAGGTCCTGTCTTACCCCAATTCCCATCATAAAGGGATGCAGTGCTGACCTGATCCTCTCAGTTAAAACTCCCATTGTGCTTTTACATCTCATTCCTCGCTTTCACTGGGGGTTTTGGAGTCTGGTGTGTGGGTGGAAGCCACGGAGAGGATGGTGGTCAGGGCTCCAGGAGACATCTGGTCCCATCCCAGGCCTGTGTGAGGTCTGGGAGCTGCAGTGGGGCTGCACTTTCCCCAAGGAACTGTTACACTGCATTTTTGGTAAGGAGAGGAGCTGGGCTTCCTCCAGATCCACGGCAGCTACGAGGGGGAGATCAAAGCACAGCTGGTCAGGAGCAGGGAGAGCATCCAACCACAAATAATTGTTCCAGCTTGAAATGCCAAGTGACAGTGAATGGCACTTGAAACAAGTGGAGGGGTGGCCATGCTCAAATCCCTTCCTGGTAGGGGTCAGAGAATTACAGAACTGTTCCCACTTCATTTAAAACCAATGTTGGTTTTGAAATCCTTGGAAAAAAACAGATTTTCTGGTTGGCTTTAATTTTTCCTTTCCATGTTCTCATTTGGTGAGGCTTTGAAAGCTTGGAGGTTTTGGTTTTGCCTTGAAAGTGAACCAAGGCTCAGGATTTCCCCTGGGGAGAGGAGCTTTTCCAGGCTGGAAAGGGGAGCTTTCTGCTCCTGAGGTTTGTCCTCCCCCAAGATGGCTGTCAGGAGGGACGTGTGGGAGAAAGGAAAAGCAGGAAGATCTGGACAGCTGCCAAGCTTTTAAAAGGGCTGTGTAGTAAACAGTCATTAGGTGGAAAATGATCAGGATTAGCGCTTTCTAAATGGCTCCAGGGCTGGTCTGGGTTTTGTTGGGTTGTTTTTTTTTTTTTGTACTGTGAATCTGCAGGTGTAAATCTGAAATTTGTGAGAATCTGAGCTTTTAAAAAGTAAGAGCTAAAGAAGGTTCTACCACTTGTTTGCAAACATTCCTTCATAACTGTTTCACCCCTGTTGTACTTATTCTCCCTAGGTAATGTTTGAATTCTTATTAAATTAAAGAATCATTCAGGTACATGAAATAAGATAACATTGACATGAGGCCAAATCTGTTCAGGATCCAAGGCAAGTGATCATGGCAAGTGAAGGATGTCTCTTCCTGTATGGGAATTACTTCATGTATTTCCATAACCCAAGATGATTCCAGTCTTCTGTAATTCGGGGAAAGGTGGAGGATTTCCATAGAAAGCCCTGAATGCAGGGGGTGTGACTCAGGAAACCAGAGAGAATGGGCAGTTGATTTTTGTGGCAGATGTTGGCTTGGTGGCTGTTACAGAACATGGTGTGAAATGGAGCTTTTCTCTACTTTACTTCTCTACTTGTCCTTTCCTCACGGTGCTTTTTGCCATCTGAATTCCCTTCAGGAAGGGGAGGTGGACACACTCCACCCCTTTGCTCTCTTCAATATCTCTTTACCCACATTCAGTGTAGAGGCTGTAGTCATCTTGTATGAACTCATGTAAGCAGGAATAGTAAAACATTTTGAAACTTTTTTTGAGCTAAAAGTACCATTGTGACTAATAAAGTCGATTTCAGAGCTGTGGGGAAAACGTTATCTCCATAGGTTTGTTTCCAACCCTCCAAATTTACCAGATTAACTGTTTTTTGCATGGGAACTGAGTGCCTAAATCTGTAAAGAGGTCCTGACCTTTATAGGATCTGTGCTGTGTAAGCCACGTTGTCAGGAAGATGAAATCATTTTTCAGGAAGAATTTATCAGCAGCTGTGACTTGTGGGAAAGGTGAAGGGCAAAGTCAGGTTATCCAGCCAAATTGAGGTGTGCCTTGGGCAAGGAAGGGAGGGAGCCTGGGTGCTCCTTGATGGGTGTCAGAGCAGAAACTCAGTGGTCCCACATGCTGCTCTGCAGAGATACAGCCTTTTTTGGTGATTTATCCTCCTTTGTAAACGCTTGGAAAAACAATTTCTGAGTGAAATGCACCTTGTTTTGCCATTTTGTGCTGGTGGAAAGAAGTCATTCCTGATGTAATTTGAAATGGCAAAACCATTACAGGTCAGTTATGGAAAATGCCAGTGACTCCCTTGTGTTTTCACTTTCGTGGTGTTTGCTGTCAGCTGCCGAGCTTTGCACATTTCAAATATTTTGCAGAATTAATTTAATGGACCAAGGTTCAGAAATCTGGATGGGAACTGAGATAGTTTTGCAGGCAGCTTAAGCTGAGTTTGGGCTCTGTGCACTGGGCAAGCAGCAGTCCCCAGAAATGCTGAGCAGATGTTGTTTGCCAGAAAATAGGAAAAAAGGTGAAGATTATCAGGTATTTTGAATACTGAGAGATTTAATCATGGATTCTAACTGTTGGGGACTTGGCATGATGTGTCAGGTTTATTTTCTGGGCCATGAAGTAAGAATGAAATTGTCTGATTGCGTTTGAAAGTTGCTGGGTAATGAAAACAACAGCCAAGATCATATTTAAATATGAAATGAATATCAAGTGGCATTTATGGAACTCTGAGGAGAGATTGTTACTGAGAGGAGACAAGTGGAGATCAAAAGTTATTGGTTTTTGAAGGAGGAATTCTGGAATATTCTTCTGGGATAGCACACATAGTTATCTTATTAAAAACTCCAAAAGCCAAACAGGTGATAGAAACAATCTGTAAGATCCTGTCCAGTGGGGACAGCTCCATAAATCTTCAACATCTGTACCCAATTACTGAGCTTCTTGGGGCTTTTTTTTTTTTCCTGTAGTGCACATTTCTCACTATGAACTAATAGTACATAATAATAAAGTGCTGGCTGTGTGCCAGCACAAACAGGGCTTTGGCGAACTTTCCGAGTGTTTGTGGAAGTAGAAAAGCAGTGCAGCTGTTGGGCTGGGGCTGTGCCAGCTGAGGAGCCATTTCCCAGACAAAACCCTCGGATCAGGATGGAACAAGGATCAGATATTTCACACATCTCTGCCCTGTGCAGGTTCTACCTCGGTGCTGCTCCGTGGGCAGGTTTTGGGCTGTGCCCCTGCAGTGATCACACAGTTCCAGTGGTTTCCTTGTGCTTCCTCCTGCTGCAGGAATTGGGTTGGAACCCTTGGGGTGACAGTGCTTGGTACAATTTCCCTGGGAAGTCATTGCAAAGGACCATGAGGATTTTGGATCCTTTGGACCTGTTCCCCTTCCCAGGTTCTGTGCAAGCCAGGCCATGTTTATGTGTGGCCAGAAGCTGTTTGGATCCAAGTGCCAATAACAATAGTTGGGTGCTTTGAAGGAGCCAATGTCATTGGTGTGTTTATTTGCCTGTTTTACTTGGAGAATCCAGAACTGTGAATAACACGTGGCATCTCGTGCTCTGGGCTCCTCTCGTGGCCCCAGGGAATTGCCCTGGCTCTTGGAAAAGGCCTTGGGCTGGCTGTGTAGCCAAGGTCCAAGCTGGAGGGAATCAGAGCTTTGTCTCCTGGCTGGACTCACAGGGAGTAACATCTTGGGATTGGTGGACAAGACAACACTCCAAAGATTAGCAAACTGACATGGAAAACCTGGAAAGAGTCACCACTCTATCATATATAAAATGGTAAATATCTCTTATCTCACATGAATCAGCACACAAGGGTGTGCACTAAAATATTTATTAAAAAAAAAAAAAAGGCTCAGCCATAGTGGAAACATCAAAGAACCAAAATACTGGCCTGAGTTATTTAAGATATAGCTTTTTTGGGCTTTTTCTTCCCATCTATCATCTTATTTCCCAGGGTTTTACATTCTGGGATATGGATGGAAACCCATGTGCTTTCTCCTCCCAGGATGCAAATTGTTTGCTCACAAATGTTTTGAATAGCAAATTGACTTAATTTAGATGGCATTAAGGCTCTTTAACCCATCTCAAAGGGCAGGGATGCACTGAAGATCTACAGGCATGCATTTAAATGAAGGCAATAATTAGATAGATTTCTTTTCCTTGCCTGACTATTTTATCTATGCATCAGATGAAAGTCGGAGGGGAAAGGTTTCTGTTAGTCTTGTCGGGAGTTGGCCAAAAAAAAAATGTGAAGAATGTAGAAAGGAATTAACAGCTGGTGTCCATTTAAAACTTCCATGTGGGCAAATGCAAGCAGCCTGCTGAGTTTTACCTGTGTGTTCCTCTGGTCAGTGCCCACTAACCCATGAAAGGTTTAGTTTAGAGAAGAGGAGACGAGTTTGATGTGGTGCTCTTGATTCCCCTCCAAGAAGTGAGTGACGTGTGTTGTGTGTCCCCTGGGGAGGATGAGACACATTTCCTGCTCTTTGGGAAGCAGTGGCTCAAGCTGGGCTTGGGTACTTGAACCAGGAATCTTGTTGGCCTGATGGAATCATGCCTTACACTGCCTGACTTGGTGATTTGCTTGTGTGACATCTGACATTTCCCTCTTCCTGGGGAGGGATCCCTTTCCAGACTGCTTTCAGCCATGTTTCTGGTTTAGCCTAGCAGAAGATGTGCATGTGCGTTGCTGTGCTGATTTGCAGGACAATTCTTGACGCCTCTGTTTTCAAGTGGGTGTTTAGTATCCAGCTGCTCCTTTTCTCAGTTTGCTTTCCAATCAGCTCTGACCCAGAGAAATGCTGGCATTCCCTCACCCACAGTCAAGTACTGTCTTCATCTCCCCAAAGTAAAAGTTGTCCCATTCTGTTGGTTTTTCTGGGTTTATTTTCATTCAAGAGAGAACGGTTAGAATCCATATGGTACCTATAACACATTCCAGTGCAAGGGACAAAGCTTTGCATGATCCTGGCTGTGACTTGGCCTCCAGCATCCGAAAAAGGTGCTTGTTCTGGAGCAGGCTTTGATGTGCTTCCTCTGGGACCACCACACAGTCCAAATCCGAGTTCTTTTTTAAATTCTTCTTGACTAGGCCAGCTCTTTGATCTTTGATTTCCAGATCTCAGGAGCTGATTGAGCATCTCTGGCTGTAGCAGAGCTCGCTCAGCGAGGGAGGTCTCGGGAATCTCTGGTACCTGGAGCCAGTACCTGTGTGGGAGCAGGTGGATCATCTCAGCATTGCTGTGGGGTAATTAGTGCTGTCTTGTGTCTCCTCTTAATGACAGTCTCTGCGTGTCGGGACTTGGGGCTGCTCCTTCCTGGGCTGGTGCTGGAGCTGCTGAAACCAGCTGTTGCTTCAGCTCTATTGCCTTATGGAGAGTGTCAGCAAATCCTTCCCCATTCCTGCCCCCAGAATCTGGTTTTTGTTGTTTGTTTATTTG